>KZ651677.1:198194-211309 GCA_001010745.2 Gerris buenoi | reverse complement strand
TATATATATATATTTAAAGTAGCTACAACGAATAGATGTCCCTCGTATCCTCTAACAAATCTAATCCATATCCTGTAAACAAGAAAAAAAAAAGCAAGAAAAAATATTTTCATATTTCAATATTTTCATTCCTAATTGAAATAAAATCAATAACAAAAATGACAATAGGTCATTGAGTGCATACCCCAAAATAATGCCCAGGTTAATAAACCAATTCTACAGATGGAAATAATAAAAAGTAATTGAACAAACAAAAAAAAAAATGAAATTGAATTTGTCAGCAGTCCTCTTTGAAAAGATTTGGAATTGAGTATCTACGTCTCTTACGTTGAATCTAACGTCAGCTGATCGTGTCAAAGGCTGCCACGTGCCAGAATTCTCAGCCATTTTACAGAGCTACCTTCAAAAACATTTCTCTTAAGTACGGAATCATACAGAAGGCAATACTTGCATTCAATAATGCACTACATATTACAGCAATTTATTCTAATAGAATGTCAAAACTGAAAGAATATATTATATATTTCTCTATTTTATAAAATATTTATCGTCCAATATTTTATTCAAAATTCTTAGTCTAAAGAATGTCCTTATTTAACTTTTAAATAAAAATGTTAAACTCCCAAATGTATGATTCCTTTAGATAATTTCAAAATTCTCTTTCTGCAAGATTATGGCATTAAACGTTGGCGCCCCCAAATTTAGAGCTAAAATTAATTTCTCAATTTCTCCTCAGGGTATGATTTTTCTGAACATGAATGCCAAATTTCGTCAAAAACGGCCCAGTAGTTTAAGCTCCAGGCGTCTGCACAGACGACAGATGACAGACAGACATTTTTTAAAAAATACTTTTTTGGACTCAAATTTTATTAAATAGTTCATTTTATTTAGTAGTTGAACTATTAAATTTAAAAATCAAAATAATAAGGGTAAAGGATAACGGTCGTAAAACCAATATTTGTACAAACACCGATAAATCTGGTTCAAATCTGAGAGAAGTGAAACAATTTCCACACTGATCGAGTAAATATGGTAAGTAGTGGATCCCTTTGTCCTATAATGGTCTAATGTATTGATCAGGACGTAAAACGTATTTAAATGGATTACGTTTTTTATTATTATTTTTTTTAATAAAAATAAATTGTCGGGACCGTCTTCGAAAACTGTTTTTGGGATATACTACATCCAAATTGGGAACTAAAACTCATTTCTCAATTTCGCTTCGGGGTAGGTTTTTTCTGAAAATGTTTGCCAAATTTCGACAAAATTAGCCTAATAGGCTCCACGCGACTGTAAAGACGACAGAAAGCCATTTTTTTTGGATTCGTGGAACCTCAAAAAGTATAAATTCATCAAAATCTCAAAACCGAATTGTTTCCGCCATAACAATACTTTCCCTTTAAAAGAGAAAATGAAAAAATTGGAGAGTTAAAAAAACAAAGAGCTATGTATACTATCTAAATAAAGTGAATTTAGGCACAAAACACTTTTATTCCAACATTAATTTAACATGGTTATGGTATAGAACATTTGATTATTTATTTAAAATATCTAGTAATAATAAAAATGAGAAAAAAAATGTTCTTGAACTTTTTTTTACTCAGGAAATATACAAGGCGAATAGATGAAACCTGATGATAATCCTTATTAACCCAGTAATAATGCTATCACAACGAGATAGAATTAACTTGAAATATAGAGTGACACTAATAATCATCATTTGTAACTTAAGCAACTAGTTTTAATGTTAAAAAGGGATTTTGCGTACACAAAACTTTCTATCGTAAGGTTAATGTCCTTCCACTTCCTTTTTAGAGTAAATCCTGAAAAGGAAATTTACCTGCATCTATTTAGTTAATTAACCACTATGTAGTGGTTAATTCAACTGTAAAGTTGTTTTTATAGTGCAATTTGGTTCTTAAGTGTAGTCATTAGTTTTAGAAACGTAATTACGAGTGTGGAGATAACTTGTGGTGTAATTTTTTAACGATTGGTCAATAGAAGATTGTCTTTTGCACTTTAAGGCACAAGCTAGTTCTAAACTGTAAAATTTCCTAGTACCATATCTGTACGTATATATACGTCTTAATTTCATAATATTTTGTTTTATATTACCTTCAATTTATTTTAACAGTGCTAGAAAATCAAAATTATCCTATGCCAAGACTCAAACATAGATATTTCCTAATTTAAACACATGCGTTTGATTTTGTTTATATTACTAAAAATCGAGTGAACATATCGACTGACTAATAAAAAATCTATACAAAAAATACATAATAGCCACATGCCACTCAGAGACTGATCCCGATTTGTCTGACCTATGTCATGAAAGTTAGTAGATATGTTTCTCTTAACTCCAAATATTGTTATGATCAAGATAGCGGTTATTTTTATATAAAATTCGTCATGATTCGACATTGAGCTTTGAAAATTTAATCCATAGAGAGCACATAGATATTATTGATTTTTTTTAGACGATAGTGTATGAAGCCATTAAAAATAAAAAATCCGTAGCAGAGCATGAAATCCAACCAGTAATAAATACCTATATATTTTTTAATTAAGTTTTTTATTGGCATAAGTTATACTACCACCCATATATTTTATGTCTGCGATTTAATTAGATCGGAGGTTTTAATATTAAGTAGTTAAAGGGAATATTGGATATTTTATAATATATATATATATATATATATTGGTGTGTTTGCAGGTCTCTATTCGAAATTCCTATGGAAACCTGGTTTTCTTTAGCCTAGTAAATTGAGGGAAACATTGACTGAAGGAAATATATATTTACAATTTTCAGTGTTAGAATATGATCCTGATCGAATATGATATAATAAAACTGGTTTATTATTAAAGAATTGATTATAATATTAAAAACTACTCAATATCAGTTCAGTAATATGACGAACATTTACTTCATTGTAATATGTTCTAGCTTTCACTACGAGTTTTCTTGACGAGCGCACTTGATTTCCGTTCAAATTAATCAACTTCCAAAAATCGAATATTCAAAAAATGTAATGTTTTAAAGAACATGTACGCTTTTTTTATGGTCACTTGGCAAAACCAAGGACCCTTTAAATGTTCTGCGTGTGTCTGTCTGTTCATCCGTCTGTCACCTGCTTTCAAGGCATTACCTTTCGTCTGGTAACTTTGAACATTGAAAGTTGGTGTATGTACCTACCCACACATTTTAAAAATATAACGACTAAAAAAATTATTTCTTCAAAAAAAGTAAGGGTAAAATACTTAAAGGTTATTTTTTTTTTTTGGAGTGTGGGTGTCATACGAAAGGGTACGTCGAGTTTGAAGTTGGTGTGAAAAGTCCCCACCCCTTCTATCTCGCTTATTTAAAGTGAGAAAATTCTTTAACATTTTTCGACCAAAAGTAAAGATACCACTTTTTGAAAATTTCGAAAAAAAGTTCTTATTGACAAAATAGAGTTTTTCTTTTTTTATATAATTTTACTCCTTTTAATGTATTTATATATGTTTTATGGTCCGCGGTTCACTGGCAAAAAATACTAAATCAAAAAAATTGTTTTTACCATTTTAATAAGCACTATTAGTAGGTACTTTTTAAATAATACAGTCTTCTACGGTCCCTCGCTGAGTGCTGACTAGCACACACTTGACCTGTTTATTTCCATAAAAACAAATTGAAATATGGGTAGAAATATAATTCAAACTCCTTTTGTTGAAAAACTTACTTTTGATCCAATCAGATAATAGTAAAGAACTTTAGACAAATAATAAAACTATATTTAGTGAGTTAGAAGCTGATAGATAAAAAAATTAAAAACATGTTTAATGATCACTGATATAGATTTAAATAATATGTATATTAAATACAGTTTCATAACACAAGATAAAAATATATCAACAGGTTCATTAAAGAAACGACTATTTTAACTGTCTAATAACAAAAAACTTAAACAAGCAACTCAGACAGGAAATCGTGCTGAGTATAAAGAAACAAATTAAAATCATAAATAGACATTCAATAATAACATAAAAATAATAGAGGTGAAAGGAAAAAAAAAAAAAAAAAAAAAAAAAACAGGTAATAGAAAATTGACGATTTAATCTCCAAGGCCTGCAAGAGTGCAGAAAAGAACAAGTTCTAATGAGTTAGGCGAGAACCAAGTACCGATATATATTTTTTTTTAAATACGTATTTAAAATAGAAAATTTTAACGAAGCTTGAAAAAATCAGGTCGTGGACATTATATTATACGGAGACAGAAAACTAATAAGACAATAAAGTTTCAATTTATCAAGTAGCAACAGAATTGTTTTGGTCTCAATATATTACAAGTATAAAATTAGGACTTCAAATATTTATATGTCATATACTAGAAGAAAGTGGTATTTTCGAAGATACCACCGTAAACATTTGACTATTTTCAAATGCTGTATAAACTTCACTTTTGTTAGTTTGTTTGTGGCGTTCGTCGGTCGTAACCGTTCCAGTCTGTTGAAATCGAGCTGAAACGGCGCATAATTTCACAAAAATTCTATAAAATGAATAAATTTTTAAAATTATTATTAATATTAATTAATAAAATTAAAATAAATTCAATTTTAAAAGTCTAAAAAAATAATTGGGAGAAGTTTAATTAAAAATTCGTTTAATAATTGAATCCAAAACCTACCAGCAACCAACAAATTTAAATACCAGGTGAAGTAGGCTCTTGAAGTAATCTCTTTCATTTATTGAAATCCCTTATTTAGTCTAACCTTTTTTTAAGTTTAATAAAGATCATCAATTTTTTTTTTTTTTTTTTTGTAAAGAAAACTTAATTTAGAAAGAGGCTCCTTTTACATATTGACCTCAATTTTTTTTCTGTTTATTTTATTTTTAGAATCTTCAGCCTGTTTAGGATTTCAGATATAAACAAACAAACAAGAGAATCCAAACAATATTGACACTGCTTTGGTAACATTTCAAGAAACGTTGGTTTGAAAGTGATTAGTTCGGTTGTTCTCCTTTGAAACATCAAAGAAAACATATCTGGCTTCTATTCAAGGAAAGGTGAGGAATGTTTTTCAATAATTACCTTATTGAGAGAGAATCATAATTTATTGTACTCTAATATTAAATGGAAAATATTAATGAGGTATCTGAACTTTTACCGTCATACTATCCTTCATGCGAAAAATCTCCCTAAATGGACATTAGTAAGCCTAAATATGTTAACAAGTTTCAACTTAATATCCCAAACCGCTCTTAAGTTATTCGTTTTTATTTTATGTGCAGACAGACAGACAGAAAGAATACCAAGCAATTTAATTACAAATAATTTAGCCTGATATAAGTCCTGGTCTATTAACTAAAATAGCTTCCGCCTCTGCAGAAGCCACTGACAGTAGGAATAAATAAGTAAAAATACAGGCAGCAAAATAGTTGTAATGCTCTGGAAATTTATATTTTCAAGTTTAAATTTCCTAAAAATTAATTCTACAACACACCATCACTTAAATTAAATGACCACAAGAGGCTAAAACAATGAAGTACTAAGTACAACGAAGTTACTTATTTATTCCTACTCTCAGTAGGCCAGTGAAGAAACGGAAGCTATTTTGGCCTGTTAGCTCTTCATCTGAATACTCTTCGACTTTTAAGTCACACTTTTCTTATTTAGTACTGAACAATTAACTATAACATTAAATTAACTCAATACTTAAATTAGACTACAAAACACACCAAAAAATTATAAATTAGTAAACTTACTTCATTGTTTTAAATTATTATTATTGCTCAGAATTTGACCATATAAATTGTATTTATTGCTTATCAGCCAACTCTTTCCTACGCTACAAAAAATTTAGTTTTTTAACAGGAAATAGTATTAAAAGTAATTATGAATAAATTAACTGAATGTATTTAAAAAATATATAACTAGGTAACTTAAATGTAAAATTAAAAATTAAAATATAATAAAAGTAATGAAACATGAACTTTTTACTTCTAACTATAAAATTGATACACTGAAGCATAACATTTAAAGTTTTTTTTTTTTATAAATGTCTCCTAAGGTAGGCGTCATCTAGCCACCTCCTTAATCACCATATCTCGACTTCGTAACAACAAGCATAGTTTAATTTGCAAACTTTGAAAACAAAACTAAATTTCTATGTCAAAGTACAATTCACTCTCATGTACTTAGCTCGTTCCGTTCTAAGCTTAGTCAGTTACAGACAAGTTTTCTCCCTTCCCTTAAAATAAATCCATTTAAATTATCTCGAATTGTTCACCTTCGTTATGGAGAGCTTCAACTAAAAGTTGATCCCTTAAAGTTACTTTATAGCAGTAAGTTTTGTCGCTTAACCTAATATTAGAAGATAGAGCTTGACAAATAAACTTGCTTTTATTAGTCTATCTTCAGGTATTATTTACAGAGTTCATTAGGTAAATAAAAACTTATTTTAGCTCATAAAATAAAGTTTTTAACGTTTCAGAGAATTTCTCTAATTCAATTTCCTCTGGTCCTCGTTTAAAGTTAAACTTAGCGTAAAAAAAAGTTTTAAAATATTACATGACTAAAAAAGCAGTGTTGGGTAAGAAGTTATAAAATTTGGAAGAATTTAAGAACAAGTTTTTTCAAACTGTCTGATGTAAGTACACTAATTTTTCGTATTAAGATGTCTCCAGACTTAGAAAGTGAAACCGTAACGGTCAGAGGGCAGGTAAGAATCCTTTTCTTGAGTATCAAAAGTTCATCCACTTTAGTTACTTTCACCCCATTTAAAGATAACTGACCTTTATGGTATTTTTCTTACCCCAATCTTCTTCTCATTTTTAAGTTCATTGTTTCCCCCCTGAAATTACGTAAATTTATTACTACTTAGGAGTCAAATAATTTAAAGTCAAAGATTTTATTTACCACTTAGTAATTGTCGTTCCATTTTTATTTACTTGTGTGATAAAAAGGGGAAACCTATAAAATGGACGAGAAAATTATTATGGGATGGAATGGTGTAGAGGAAAGTAAGTTTGGAGGTTTAGAGCCTTTGCAAAAACTACATGAAAATCAAATTCGATAATTCTTGAAATGTTATAAATAAAGACTTATTGTTATAGTAAAAAACTTATACTCGAGTTCATAATTACGTACATAGCCCAAGTGTTTTCCATTTATTAGTTTTCGTATGCATTTCATCAAAATGTATCATAAAATAACTTCTCCTGTGCGGGGAATCGAACCCGGGCTTCCTCCGTCCGCGTTTTAAGCTATTTTCTCAGGAACTAGATTTTTCCGGGGAAAACGGCTTATATCATTAGATTCCTATTTAAATGGTCTAAATTTAAGAATTTTTTAATTAAAATCGTCGGAACCGTTACCGAGAATTATTTTTGTTCATAGTTTTTCAGAGTTTTTGGAGGGTAGCGCCCCCAAATTAGGAGCTAAAATTAATTTCTCGATTTCGCCTCGGGGTATGATTTTTCTGAACATGTATGCCAAATTTCGTCCAAATCTTTTTAAAAACCACTTTTATGGACTTAGGGAACCTCAAAATTGGATTTTCGCGCCACCACAATACTTTCTCTTTATATAAGAAAATAAAAAGTGATACAATAAAATACTTTAAAGAGTGACATGTTACCGATATACGAGAAGATAGTATTATATTTTAATAGTTAAGTAATTATTGTAAAGGGTGCAGATAATTTACTCCTAAATATTACTACATTTAAGTTATTACAGTAATATTCTTCAAAAATATAAAGCATAATTTTAATTTGTGTTTTATATTGCACAATATAAAATAGAAAAAACCTCTCTTGTCACATTATAAAATTATTATTACAGAAAAAAACAAGGACTGGATTGAGTGTTCGTGTCTGACACATTTTAAAGTGTTTTGTTTTTAAGTCCCACTTATGTACGTAAGCTATTGGACAATTTACTTTTATTTATAAAAGCGTGAGTGGTGTATCTTTTTAAGTTTCATATACATTAAAGTATGAGTGAAAGAGCCATTTAAATTAGAGTAAATTTCAAAATAGAGATATTTAAAAAAAATATAAATGTTTAACTCTGAGTTAGCCGAGAATAAATATGTTTCAACAAGCAGACTGAATTTAACGAAGAGATTGTTGTGAAGTGATTTTCCTCTTATTTCAAATTATCCGAATGAGATTGAAATGAGTTGGCGAAGGTAGCCTGCGAGTCTAGACAAGTGAATTTTAGAAGCAAACCAGTTTGTCAAGCATGGCTGGACTCGAGTGGTAAGAGAGGGATCTGGTGACGTCACAGACAGGACCTCCTCACGTCCTTGATCCTACTAGTTTTTTAATGTCCACTCGAAAGCCCCTCCGGACCCGCTACACGCTCAAGGCCGGCAACAAAAACTACTGGACGTTTCCTAACTGCTTCCAACAAAAAACCAGCGAAAGGACTTAGCGAACAAGATTCTGCTTCCTGAAACTGGTGTTCCAAACTGTGGACAGGACATGGTTCGGATATTTGCTTCAATAACACTTTCTAACACTTACTTAACTTAAATATATACGTAACTCTTACATCTTTAAGATCGTTGAATTGTTTCCAAATAATTTCTTCCTATCATGTAAGTACTTAATTTGCTTAACTTGCAAAATCTGCAAAATAGAGGGTTTTATCTTCAAGTCGTTATCATTAGCAGTTAAAATCGAATGCCTCTTTTAACGTATTGAAATAAAAAGAACCATCTATTTTATATGTACTTACAAAACAAATAAAATTAAGTAAATTAATTTAAACATAAATTTATATAAGTTATTATACCATACCTATTTGAAGACCAACAAATAAAAACAAAATCGATTTTTATTGGAATAAATGTGGTTTCCTTAGATTTATTTTGCAATAACAAATCATCTCGAGAAAATTTGTCCGATGCCTCCCGTACGAAACTGTCCCATATTTTCTATGTATACACATGGTCCAGTGTTTTCTATTCATTAGTCACTTCGGGTTTTAAATAATTTTTTTTTCATTATATCAAAATTTACCACAAAAATAACTCCTCTCCGACGGGAAATCAAACACGGCCTATCATCTTACTAGATTATTCCTGGGAAAGCCACCTAATGAAGTTAGATTCATAATTAGATATATTTATTTATTTGAGATAATATAGAAAGATAGATATCATAGGATACATAGGAATTGTTAGTACATAATAAATTAAAATTGCAAATAATTACTTCAAATATGTTTAGCGCGGCTCAGCTATTTAGTACTAAATTTCAGAGTTTTTTTTAATCAAAATCTTGAAAATGCATTCGAGGAATAATTTTCTTTCTTGTTCTTTTTTTAGGAGGGGGGGGGGACACAGAAATTACATACTCGATTTTTACACACTACGTATTATACGAGAAAGTATAAATGCAATGGTTATAGGTTCGAAGAAGAAGAAATTAATATTCTTAACCCCCCCCCCCCCCCCTGGATTTGCCAATGTTCTTACTATTGAAAGTCAACATATCAGTATTAATTATATATTTTAATACTTTATTGCTATATCTAGTGATTAATTCTTCAAAGTAATAATCTAAGTATCTAGATTAAATAGAGACCTTCAGTTACACACTTAATTACACTAACAGGTATGAAGTTAGTAGCCTATCGTTAAGAATCGTAATTTACTAGAAAAGTCAAGAGTGCAAACTATTCATTGCAGCACGTTAGGTGTGAGGTAATTTCACGCTGCGCCAATCAGTTAATGATTTTATGTTACGAGACTCGCAATTAAAAACTAAAAACTCAGATGAATAATAGGTAATAAATGCTTGAAGTTTTTTTTACCGTCTATAATTTTGATGAAAGATAGTAATTGACTTATGTCAACGATCAATAATGATAAATTTAATAAATTAAACTGATAAATAATATAAGTTTATTAGTTCGACAGATTCAATAGTCAGATTAAATTTTATTTTAAGAGTAGGTTTTACCAATCCCGGTGAATTGGTGTATATACCCACACGCATATACCTATACATATTCTATACATATAATAAATATATCTGCATGTTATTTATTTATATTTTACACATTTTATAGTTATTTTAATTTCTCATATTTAGTAGAATGCAAAAGACTTTCTAGACTATGAATATCAAATATTACCTATTATACGAATGAATAATTGTAACTGCATAATGTATAGACACTGTATACACATATATTTAGCCTTTGCACAGATAATCCTTCAGAATTATATAAACCAGTAGCAGTTTAATCTGAAGCAATAGACTGTTTAGTGTCGATACTCGCTATGGCTTTGTGATGCCCATTTAAAAGAAATACACATTAGTGCCTGATGTTACAGCCTAGCGGCCTAAATCCCAATGGCTCCGTGCCAGAACCGCCAAGACACTATCAATAATCAAATACAACTAAGTACGCTAACTATTAGGAGGAGATTGGGAATAGCCTTTTTTAGAAAGCAAACATTAACTAAGACTGGATTAGGATTTAAACCAAACTTAAATCTTTTAATTTGCTTCTTTTAGCCTTTTAAAGGAATGTCTTAGATTAAAAAATGATAATATCTGTTTAATCTTTTTTCCAAATGTAGAAACTCAGATTATTAAACTAGATAAAGTGTTGTAAAAACAATACAATACAAATGAAATAACTAACCCATACATAATAAAGAACATGGAGGTAAATTAAGTAAAAGTTAACTTACGATTCCAAGTATGTGTCATAAATAGGCAGAATTAGTAGCTAGCGTCCATACCTGAAAGAATAAGAGAATAAAGAATTACAATTGCATACAAATATTTAATTATATTATTGTAATTTGTTATGTTAAATGCAGATACAATTTTAATTTTGTTTTTCTCTTGCATACATCCATATAACTTAACTATAATATAATAATGATAAGCCGTGGCACAACAACCTGTAGTGGGCAGCTAAAGGGTTTATACAACTTTATATGTAATAGATGTCACGGTTAGTGTTTTGCACAATCAGCTGTATAAAACGATTAGTAGGCATTTGCAACCGGATATGCGGTACTTCAATTAAGTATGGGCTATACAGAATGAGGGGACCTTTACAGAGTCCATACCGGATCTCCATCAGCTTCCAAAGCGTGAATGAGAGGAATGAGCTACCAGGGATAAGTTAAGGATGATAAGGCTTGAGCTACTAGAGATAACTTAAGGATGACAAGAAATGAGCTACTAGAGATAACTTAAGGATGATAAGGAATGAGCTACCAGGGATAAGTTAAGGATGATAAGGCTTGAGCTACTAGAGATAACTTAAGGATGACAAGAAATGAATTCCCTTTACATAATATATCGTCTATACTAGTCTTAAAATAATGTTGACAACAAGTTTAAGGAAATCTTTATAATTTAAATATTAATCCAATTATAATTCCCAGCAAGAAGGCTATGGATAAATTGACCTTAATTAAATGAGCAATTATATTTTGATTTACTTAATGTTTATAAATTTAAATATCTTTTAAAGCAATAAATGAAATTAATTATACTTTTAAACGGCTATGCACGTGGTCTTTTAACGTTGATATTAATGTAAAAATTATTACCAGTTATTCACATGCATAATAGAGCTGAATTGGTCCGGACTTGTATAAAAAGATGTAGCAACAAAGAAAAAATCGATATAACTTAAGATTATTATTTTAAAATTATTTCATAAAAGCAAAAAAGAAAAAAGCCCGTAAATATGTGTGCCCATAGCTTACTCGCGTCCTAATTTGGATAATTATATGATTTTATTCTTTTAAAAAACTATCATTGTCAAATTTATTTAATTTTACCCCCGTTTTTTAGTTTGGTTTTTTTTAACTGTCATCATTGTTTTGATTTTTGTATTGTAAATTGTAAGTACCAATTTAGCAAAATTTAAAAAGTCAAACCGGTTGAAATAATCTGGGCTTTAAGGATACGAAATAAGAGGCGAGGAAGCTATGTGCCACACTAATTGACAGACTATATTCTACTTATTCTGTAAATATGGTACTTACTAAAAAAAAAAAGCATGCCAAACAGAAATGAAGTTAACATCAAAACATTTAAAACAAAAAAGGTTACAATTTTTTTTTTTCTAAAACGATAATTGAGCATTCAAGCGCACGTTCCAACGACATGAAAAAAGTCAACGAACATAAAAAAACCCCTTGAAAAACAGAGTTTTTTTTCAAAAGTTTTACAGCCAAAAGTCAATGGAGTTACGAAACGGAACAAAAGGGAATGAAAATGTGAATTGTACTTCAGGTGAATGGGCTGACTGAAAATGCATCCGAAACTAGCGTTACAACACAATGGTACAATGGGCTATTTTCTACAGAACGAGATTCGAAGTTAAAAAAAAGTCGCAATAAAAAATCCTTAGCTGGCAAGAGTTGCAAAAGAATTTACTATAAACTGGGGGGAAAAAAACTAGACCGTATAAATACACCAAAGTGCCTTTGAAAAAAAGGACAACAGGACAAAGGACGGGAAAAAAACTAGTTATAATTGAAATTATAGCTTAAACTTTAAGTAGTTTTTTTTGCACCGGTTTTATTTATTATTAAATTCTTTCACGAACAGTAAAGGTAGGTAAATAATACATGAAATCCTCTGTAATAACATTTCCCCCCATTATAATATAAGTATTAACTAATTATTATAAATTTAATTTATTTATAAAACAATATGCAACTTATTTTTTTATTTTTTGTAATTTATTTAATAAGTTTGTGTCTAATTATACATTTTATATACACATTTATATCATATATTATAAATACATACACACAGATGTATGTATGTATGTAAATATATATTTTTATCAATAAAAATGTATAAATTACAAATGATGGTGTCAATTATGACAGACAGATAAAAATAGTAAAATATTTTTCTTTTTTCAATTCAATTAAAAAATAGCCTGTTAATTAGTGTGTGGAACCTAACTTCCTCACGATAT
The DNA here is from genome assembly GCA_001010745.2 of Gerris buenoi. NCBI lineage: Eukaryota > Metazoa > Arthropoda > Insecta > Hemiptera > Gerridae > Gerris > Gerris buenoi. Next base: position 198,353 of record KZ651677.1, on the reverse strand, counting down.
TTTTTCGTATACTTTAATGATTTTCTACTTTTAAAACGTATTGTGAAATTTGTTTAATTTTTCCTCCGTTTGTAAATCTGTCAAAATTGTTTAAGTTTCTTACATGAATAAAAGTTTTTTTTTTTTTTTTTTTTTTTTTTTTTTTTTTTTTTTTTTTTT
>KZ651677.1:154798-197243 GCA_001010745.2 Gerris buenoi | reverse complement strand
AAATTTTTTTTCGAGATTTCAACGGAACTATCCGTTTTAGGTGTTTTTAAGACCTCCTGAGTGGTTTTCAGCATGACGTATATATGTGTGTGTGTGTATGTATGTATGTAGAAAAGAAAAGAGCTGTCAGTATGACTGAGGATGCCCTAGGTCACGGTTCCGTGAGCAAAGCAGGGAAACTAGACGGAACCATAACTAACCTAGCTGTATCTATAAACAAAAATCTAAGTGTAAAAAAAACAGTAAACGTATCAGAATAGATCACGACAGCCAAAAATTAAAAAATAGAGCTGTGGCTTAACCTGTTCTTCAGCGTCACATGTTAATAAAAAAAATTTTACAACAAAAAATCTTATTATGAGACATGATACATTAGTTATATTATAACCTTTATTTTTAAGTAATTACAGCCAAGATAATTTGCGAAAGAAAAAACCTCTAAATACTATATCAACAATAATTGATGAATACGTTATGTGCAAATAATTCTAGTAGACCATTAGATTCACATTGATAAAAATGTCAGCCCTGAAGAATGACTGAAGATGGCCCTAAACTTCAGTCATTCTTTATTAATTTTAGTTATTTAATATTTAATGTTAGTGTTTTAGTTAGTTAATTTAAAATTATATTAGAAAAACCTATTTTGGTTTACACCAATTTTTCTTATTAACTTAATAAATATGTGAATTAATAAAGAATGACTAAAAATGACCGAGATGACTAAAACATTTCGTCAACGAGGATAAAATTATCGAATTTGCACCTGACGCATCCATCATCCGCTTATATCTCAAAGACTGTATAAAACGATTAGTAGGCATTTGCAACCGGATATGCGGTACTTCAATTAAGTATGGGCTATACAGAATGAGGGGACCTTTACAGAGTCCATACCGGATCTCCATCAGCTTCNAAAAAAAATAGATCCAAATAAATCTAAATCAACCTTATCCTTTTGTACTACAATTTTTGTGCATTCTTGTATCATAAACTAGTTTTTTCAGAGGTAAGAAAAAGCGGTTTCATTTAAAGAGACTACCTTAAATAAAAATAATTGTACCTTCTCTGTATAAATCCTGCGTAAATAATAAATTAAACAGATAATATCTCTGAGGATATCACTATAATGCGGTTTGCTAAATTATATGAGAAAAATAATCCAGGTTTACACGTTTAATATTACACATCCGATTAGATAAACAGCGCAACGTCACAATCTCATTTTAATTTAATTTAAAATAAAAAAGGTCTTAATGTTCGTCATCTTCAGCAATCACAAATTGTTCATCAAAAAAGAAATTCTATATTTACTATTAATATTTGTATTGAAGTGAGTAGGAAAATTTTGATTTGAAAATGATAAAAAGCAATTGACCTACATAGAACAATCTATAAGGGAAATTCTATACCACCGGATACTGGATCCTCCCTAGGGACCCCGAAGGAGAGCCCCCTCCGTAGGGGAGGGGGGATGGGATAGCCCCCTTCTATTATAGGGTAGTTTGACTTTTTGACTTATATTTGATATGATATTAGACATAGAACCAATGCTTTTAATATACAGTACAATATCCCTTTGCATTAAATTAAAGTGCATTTAAACCTTGTGACATTTTTTTAACAGCATATTAAATTTGTCAATTTTGCATGAATTAGTCCTAGACACCTTACATAAACATTCTCATTTGTATTCTTTCATTGTCGACCCCTTTTGGCAGTACTTATTTCCTCATAGACATGATATTATTGCAGCAATCACACTTTCCTATCTTAGTGTAAGTCGTTATCTCAAGAAACTATAGATTTTCCTGAGAAAGCGTTTCTCATTGCTCCAAATGAAAATTTAAAACAATTTTTTGAGAGTATGTTTAGCTACTCAAATATTTTTGATTTAAAATTTATTTTTCGATTTGGCCATAGCTATTTTGACTATGCATAGAAAATGTAAGCGAATTCATTATTAATTTATGCTATACGAGTCTAAACACAAACAAAATAATAATAATAACAGATACAAGGAAACCATTTAAAGAGTAAATAATCACTATCTCAAAATCCACTTTTTTACTATCACAATACAATAGTCTTTCTACATAGCATGTATAAAATATGTCGGATGAAAAAATAATAGATAGAAAAAAATTATTAGAATCTGGAACGAATTGCTATTTTATAAATATACGCTGCCTCTATGTTAAACCTTTTTCTTAATCTAGTTCAAACTACTCATTCCACAAATGAAATCACCCAGTTTTTATATGTGTAAATACATACATAAATATATAAATCATTATAAATATATAATATATTTCACATTATATTATGTGTATATAAAATAAAAACTTGAAAATAATTTATCACGAAATTCGTTAGTGTTCCATATTCGAGAAAGTTTCAAAGAAAGGGGAGGAAAAGGAGCAAAGACTTGGTTGAAAAGCCCTCATTTCGGTGAAAGGCTCAGTGGTTTATACCATTTCCCCACATTCGGTTTTTTTTCCTTCTTCAAGTAGAGGCAGGAATCGATATCGTCTCGGATGGTTCTTCACGGAATTAAACTCATGTTTAATACATACGAGGAACACATGGATTTTTTTTGGATGAAAACGTACTTGCAACGCAACCCCCCCTGTTTAAAATTTATATAGAAATGTCGTAAAGCTTTCGCTTCGATTTTTTTTTATAAGAGATGGTAAAAAAACCAAACCATATTGGAAATTCCGAATAATATTCCCTCAAAAGCCTTATCATTAGCATTAAATGGAAATGCTACTAAAATATGTAAGTTAAATCTATAAAAGTATAGTTGGAATTTAAATTTAATATTTTAAGTACCAAGACTGAAGTCAGAAAGGAACAAAGACAAACATTAATACCTACTTTACTTCTGATGTATTATTAATTATTTACTCCTCTGCTTTACTTCCACTTTTTCTCTAGCAGAGCTACCTTTTTAAACCACTTTTCATCTTTTATCAACTAATTTTACTCGCAATCTTTAATCCTCTTTCAAAACTTGTTCCTCCCGCTTAGGCAATTTGGTCACCAAATTATATTTTTTTAAGAGGAGACTGTAAAAACTCTTTTAGATAACGTCGCAACTACAGTTGGTAGTTGAATTTGAGATTAACCAGAATAAATAAAGAGAAACGCTGGCTCAAATACTTATGTCTTCACAATTTTACAACTTTAAATTCTTTGTAGTTTACATTTTGATCGCAAGCAATAACATTTCCCTGCTTTATGAGGTCATTAAAAACCTTTTTAGGGGCCCTGCAGGAAAAAAATATGTTGTCAAATGTATAGATATTCCTATAATAAAAACAAAAAAACGCTAAATTTATTTTTAAAAAATAATTAAGGAAGAAGAAGGAACACTAAATTTGCAGAACCCACAATTTGATTTGAAACATAGAAAAAAAAAATGTACATAATAATTGAAGAAAAGAAGAATCAAATAATTTCTGAAATGGTTTTTCCCCCCAAGTCTATTTTATCTTAAAAAGTATTATAATAACTTCAAAACTTCTTTAAAAGAAATTATGTCAGGGAGAAAGTATCTAAATTAAATGTAGAAGAGGTAAGAAGAAAACAACTCTTACTATTAATAAAATAGTTTATAATAATTGAAAGCGAGCAAATTCGTTATAGTGTGAAATTGTGCAAATTATCAAGGAAATAAAAGAGTCTCGAAGTGTGAAAATAAATAAAAAATTGAAATATATTTTATTAACATCTTTTAGCTGCCAAAGGATAAAATAATAATTCGTTTTATAAATTATAAAAAATTAAAGATTAAAATTTTTTGTTATATCAGATAGAAAAAATATCACGAACTAAAAATTATTATAAGCTATTTTTGACTACCCCGTTTAAATTTGTCTTATTAAATTTCATTTTTAATTTTCCGCATTTTTAAATTTCATTTTTATTTTTAAGTTATACTTATTTTTTTTTAATGTTTGTTTTTATTAATAATACAGATAGATTTTTTTTGGAACGAAGTTCCTTATGGCACGTTCGGAGCCTGGGAGTGAATCCGAAAAAAACGACCAAAATCACCGTCACAAAATAACCGTCATGAAATCCGTCCCTAAATATCTACCGATGACGATAACTTGAGTAAGAGATCATCGAGTTTGTTGAAATTTGGTACACATGTTCATTTTACCAATGCCCAGGCTGAGTACGTTGGAAAACGTTATCCGTCCAAGCGTTCACGCGTAACGCTCGCGTAAACGTAAGCTTCAAAAAGACGAGAAAAAATGTTATTATGGAACCCTGTTACTTGTTTTGTTTATTTTTGTTATATGTCAAATTATATGTTTCTTGATTTTATAAATATCGAAAATAAATCGTAGTTAACAGTTTATACGTCTTTAGCATTTTATGTGATTTTATCATTTATATTTAATGAAAAATGTAAGGAACTTCGTTCCTACCGGGTGTCCCGCGACACCACACGTATTTTTTTCACATTATATATAGCTGTTATTTATTTTCCTGGGGGGTTGTTGAATCTAATTGGGACCTTAATGTGGCAGGAACCTGAGTTCGGATAGAGCCCTATTCCTGACACACGTTCTGTTTCACGAATGTTTCTCCATTTTTAAAATTAGTAAATAAAATGCAGTTTAATGGCTATTAGGGTTTTTTGCCATTAATTTACGATTATGACAAGGTCATAGTTGATTTAATTGAAATTCGGTACCCCATTAGTTTCCACTCAGAAGTAATAGTTGAAGAGACAGTTAATACCAGTATAGAAACGGGGAATTCTCCATTAAGTCTCTTAGCTTTGAGATTATTCAATGAAGGGTAGATTGAACACTATCATTCCCATATCACTAAGGTGCAGTCACTTGAGAGAAACATGTATCTCACCTTCCTGATAATCGAACTGGATGCATTGCGGTGTTTGAACCATTGAGCCATGAGAAATATACATAGTGCTATAGTTTATCGAATACATTGACACCTTGTAAACCCTGTTAGTAAATTATTTGCCGCATAATCACTTCAAATAAAAATTACCAGAGCAAAATATTTAATAGAGCAGATAATTTTTTCCATTTTTAGATTTTCAATTTTCAAGCTAAACAGCGTTATGAGAAGACGCAAGGAAGGGGAGAAGGAGACTCTTAAGCCAACTAAGATTGCTTCGAGATAATTGCTTCCCAGGGAAAGGCTTAATCGCTTAAGTTACTAAGGGAGAAACCAGCTCCACGCCTATTTCCTACAAAGTAAAAAAAAATCATTAAATGTTTACTTAAAACCAAGAAACTAAGAGAGTTTCACAGAAACTGACATCTTTCGCTGAACAAGCTCCGAGGATATAAAATATGAAAAGATTTCTCAACTTTAGTGCGTTCTATTTAGTAATTCAGCTAGGCGTCAACTAACTTAAAAAAGCAGAATGAAAAATTTGCGTGCACAATGAACAACAAAGGGTGCTATTACATTTATACTAGTAAAAAAAAGAAACTAAAATAAAAAAAGTTGAAATAGTAATGATACGGAAAGTGTTAAACACCACGCAAATATACTAGAATCGAAGCAGTTTAAAGAAATCTCTATGACTAATTCGAACCAATGGTTTTCATATACTTATCTATCTATATTATTAAAAAAGTTTTGTAAACAAACAAGTTCAGTGAGAGTTGAATATAATTAACTGTTTGTAAGAGCGCGATAGAGATAAGAGGGGTTAGGGGGAGGTTCTCGGAGGGAGAAAGGGGAGGTTCTCATAGTAAATAGACGCGTTGAGCGGAATAACTAAGGGAACTGTCATTCCCGAGGCAATAAACAAAACACGGGACGGTGTAATAAAAAAAGCCCATTGTTTGTTTACATGCCTTAATCAAAAAGTGACAGCTTTCAATACACAACAAATCAAAAATATAATGTTAATAAAATTGTCGGCTACTATTTTGATAAGTTTGTTAATTTTTAGATCTATTTAAAGATTAACATATCAATACATAAACCTTTACTTTTATCGGTAGTAAATCATAAATGTAATGTTAATAATTATAACTTTAGTTTTGATAAAATTGTCGGTCACTATTTAGATATGTTTTATTCAGATAAGTTATTATATATATTTGAACTCCATAAAATCAACACAAACCATTATTTATGTTGGTAACAAATAAAGAAATATTTGTGAGGCTCTCAAGCATTAAAAGTGAAACTTAAGGTCTAGAATATAAAACTCTAGAATATGTTTTTGTTCCGAGGTAACATCTTTATTTTTAAGTGCAAAAACTATTACAGAGGATTTACTTTTTAAACGGTCCCCAGTTCTTATCGTAAATAGACTTATCGTATCGTAGATACTCTATAGTAGGCAGCGGCAGCGGCCATCCAGCGGCCGCCTTTGGGGGGGGGGGGGGTGATGGAGGAGCGAAGGGAGTAGGGGGCGGAGCCCCCTAGTATAGTTTAAAATATATATACAATATATTGTAAATTTAAATAAATCTAATCATTTCTTGTTTTCATAGTCGAATAATAAAAGAAAAGAAACATGAATGCAAATATATATTAAATAACTGCTTGTAAATTAACAATATTCGATAAAATCAACTAATTTAATATTTTAGTTTTTTTTTTTAATCATTTATACAACAAATTAAAGTCGAATTATTTTTATTGGTTGGATTTCAATTAGTTATGGCAGCCGAGTAATGAATGATATAAATACGAAGATAACAAATCAAAATTCAAGAAAAATAACAAAAATATAAAAAAATAGTCATTTCGATTACATGTTTTTCAACAACACTAAAGGTACCGGTTATATTTATATTCCCTGATAAAATCTCTGTTCTTTATCCTCTTTGAGAACCAAGTCTACATATTTTGTTCATGAGGGGGGAAAATATGACAGACATAATTTTCCTAAATTTTTTTCTTCCATTTTTTAGTATCCCTCACTCAACCCTTCCCTCATATATATATATATATATATATAGAACAACGCTGCTATCTACTCTAGAAAGAGAGAGAAAAAAAACACTAACCATTTACCATTTTATACAAAACCAAAAAGAGAAATAATATGAAAAACAAAAAAAAAGTATTGTACATAAAAAGCCAAACATATTATGCTCGTATCTACTCTAAACCACAATACAAGGAGAATAAAACTATGTATTTTAAAAAAAATGATCTACAAAGGCATAAAACTAATAAATATAGTTATTTCACAGTAGAAGAGAGAGAGAAAATGAAGGGATAGATAAAAACGCGAAAAGATTTATGACAAACTTAAACAAAAATTTCTCATACATACTTAGATAGTGATGCATTTACAACCAATAATATCTAATACATATAATTAATTTATTATTTTATTTTTTCGTTTAATTTATTGTTAAACGTATTTAACAAGTAATGAAGGCCATACTACCTTGTCACTCTGACCCCATCCAAGCATCAACCTACCTGCAAAAGCACCTCAATCTCCTCGAAAGATGGTCTGTCAAATGGAGGATTAAAATGAATACTTATAAGTGAGTCTATGTTACATTTACCCTCTCTAAACGATATTATATTATTTCTAAACGATAGTATTCCTAAACCAGGTTCCTCTTCCCACTGCCGATATAGCCAAATACCTTGGTCTTCACCTCGATAAGCGCCTTACATGGAATCCTCACACAAAGCTTAAAAGAAAGGAGACGAACAGGAGTTACAGACAGCCCCTCCTTCACTTACTAGACAATAGGTCGTCTAATACTTGAGAATAAGGTACTCTTTTATAATTCTTTAATAAAACCAATTTGGAATCAAGGCACTCAAAGTTCCAGCGTTTTTCTCCACAAAACCTTTTAACTCCCAAAAAATCCAATCCTTGCAGTCCAAAATTCTATGTTTCGAACCTTACATTCCATAATGACCTCAAAGTAACCTTCATCCCCAACCTAACTAAATCCCGTACCTTTCCTTCCACGCAAATTCCCTTTTAAATCATGATAATCTTCTTGTCCAATCCGTATCCAACCCAAACTCACTCTCTCTCTCTCTCTCTCTCTCTCTCTCTCTCTCTCTCGCTCCCTCCATCACTCTCTCTCTCTCTCTCTCGATTCGAAAAAAAATGTTGTCTAGACTTTAATTAAAACAATATAAATTGAAAGGCGTGCATTCTCACGTAAAAAGGGTTTCGGTGGTATTGTGAAACTGTTGGTATAGTCGAGTGACATGAATTAGCCGCCATCTTGGATTTCCAGTAAATCAGATCGAGTTGCTAATCTTATTTTTTCATTGGCCCAGCAGACCCCATATTTTTCTATATTTTTAGTAACAGCGGAAGTACGATTTTAGGGGGGGGGGGCACGAAAAATGTCGATGTTTTTTGACAAAATGGCGCCGAAAACTAAACACTAACCCTAAGTGGTATATATATTTGTAATCTACACTTTAATACCTTTCATTTGATACCCTACTCAAAATTTTAAAAAATATTTTTTTTTTTCGAGTTACCTGAATTATAGGCCATCTTGGATTTCCAGTACATCAGATCGAATTGCTAATCTTATTTTTTCTATGGCCCAGCAGACCACATATTTTGCATATTTTTCTATACAGGGTGTCCCAGCTAATATGGAACAGCGAAATATCTCCGGAACCATGAAAGAAAGAAAGATGCGGTTTTCAGGGTTCGATAAAAGCTAAAAAGGCGCTACCAGAACATATGCTGAACATTTTCTGTGTGCAGCAAAAGCGTGTGCAGCAAACAAAATAAACAAAAAGTGAATAGGGAGACATATTTATAAGACTGGATTTGGATTTTATGGCTAAAAATAAGACTTTTTTACTCTTGGAAATTTTTCGCTCCGATCGTTAGTTTGCCGTCTAGAGAGCCCTAAACTTGATAAAATTTAAACTTTAAGTACATTTTACTGCTAAATTAATGGATTTAGGAAAAAAAATCAAGAAACAAAAAATGATTATTTTTAGCCATAGAATCCAAAACTAATCAAAAATTCATACCTTATGCGTAACTTTTTTTTGCCTAAAAAAGGTGTTCAGCAGGGCTCAAAATGTGAAAAAAGCATCTTTTTAAGAATGAATTTGCATTTTATGGCTAAAAATAAGAATTTTTTGTTTCTTGATTTTTTTTTCCTAAATCCATTAGTATAGCTGTAAAATGGACTTAAAGTTTAAATTTTATCAAGTTTAGGGCTCTCTAGACGGCAAACTAACGATCGGAGCGAAAAAATTTCCAAGAGTACAAAAGTCTTATTTTTAGCCATAAAATCCAAATCCAGTCTTATAAATATGGCTTCCTATTCACTTTTCGTTTATTTTGTTTGCTGCACACGCTTTTGCTGCACACAGAAAATGTTCAGCATATGTTCTGGTAGCGCCTTTTTAGCTTTTATCGAACCCTGAAAACCGCATCTTTCTATCTATCATGGTTCTGGAGATATTTCGCTGTTCCATATTAGCTGGCCCTGTATTTTTAGTAATAGCGGAAGTACGATTTTAGGGGGGGGGACACGAAAAATTTCATTTTTTTGACAAAGTGGCGCCGAAAATTAAACACTTCCCCCAAGTGGTTTATATATTTGTAATCTACTCTTCAATACCTTTCATTTGATACCCCACTAAAAATTTAAAAAAAAATATTTTGAATTTGAACAGCTGATTATTTTGAGTTCTCTATATTTTTCCTGTGTGCGCGTCAAAACGGTCTTTAATACTGGTAAGTTTCACGCTTTTATCTCTTTTGGTTCAAAAGCTATTGGAACCGTACAGAGTGACAGACGGACACAGGAACGAAACTATAAGGGTTTCTTTTTTTGGTTTTACCAACGAAACCCTAAAAAACAAATAACTTTATAACAACAGTGGTGTATTTTTTAAAATGAAAACACGTTCTAGTTTGATTTAGAATTCTACTTAATATTAACAAAAGGTTATTTTCTTCTTTATTGTTATCATTACTAGTAAGTACTAAGTAGGCATTATATACTTCTGTGGATATGTTTAGACATATCCACCGAAGCTAAAACTGACCTGCTGAAAGATAAATATTCAGTGTATAAGTCGAGATAGAGATTTAAATCTGTTTGAACTTCAGATTTAACCTGGATCAACTCTTAGGCGAGATAAATTTTATACATTAACGAACGTAATATGACTATTTATTCACTTTACACTGATAATAATTTGTGGTTGAGAGGTGACTGCAACCTGAATTTATATACATAATTTACAACAATTTATTTGAGAGTTGTGAACAACATAGATTAATAGGATTGTATCAGTGTCATGAAAAGGATTATGATCAAAGACTAAATCTTTGAATCTAATCCAACCTTTAATATTTGTCTTCAATTTATTTGGTCCGCAATTTGTGAACTGATAATGAACAATTACGTAGATCGTAAACGCTCTTTAAATATTTGCAATTATGGTAAGTAACGGTATATACTATTAATAGTTTCTTCTTCTCTTTTAAAGTTTAAAAACTAAGTGTAGATTAAATAGTACATTACGCGTCGAGTCCGGAAAGTAGCATTTTGCATGCGAGTTAGGGTGGGTCGAAAAAACAAAAGTTTTGAAAATTCAAAAAACGCCCCTCCAGAAACTTGCCATATGGGAAGAAAGTCCCGAGGAAAAAATTTGAGCCAAATCGGACTTCACTTAGGTCTCCCGAGGGGGGCTCAAAGTTTAGGAATTTTTGAAATTTGGAAAAATCACAGGTTTAACTGGGTTTTTTGACATTTTTGCGTGCTAAACTACTTTTAATATATAATTAATGTATATTTTCGTGATCTACGATGCTTATTGTGTAATAAAAACCCTTAACATAATATGTAACTTTATTATTTTTTATTATAACATATGACATATATAAATGACTGCTTGAAAACTATAAAATTTAAACATTTTTTCCAGCTCCTAGCTAATTTTTATATTTTAATTAGTATAAAATCNTTTTTTTGGAAAAAATTGTTTAAATTTGGTTAAAAGCTTCCATTCCCGCCAATTCACAGACAAGAGTGATCGACCGCCTTTTGAAATACCACAAAAATATGAAGATATAAAGAAAACTGCATTGAAAAAAGCAAATATACCAAATTCCAATACTAATAAAATAAAACAATTTGTTGAAGATTCGCAAAAATTATTCTGCGTAAGTGCCTGCAAATGTAAGGATTTTTACCTTTGCACGTGTGCTAGAGAAAAAAAAAGTTACACAAAACGACCCGTGATTTTTTGATTGATCAAAGAAAACAAAGAATATGGTGATCCGAAAAATTGACGTTAAGATTTCAGATCAATAAAGAGAAGAGCCTTCGAAATGAAAGAGATCACTCAGCTACAAGAAAGAGAGACTAAAAAACATATTAATGAAGCCAAAACACTATCTTCTTCGTCTGATACTCTAACCAGTACCACTGATTCTGAGTTTGAGATCCGTTGCTTGCAAAAAAGTATTTTTTCTGAGGCACCTACTTCTCAAATGAGGATATCTCTTCCAACTTCAGCAGAAGTAGCCATAAGAAAAGGAGTTTCAAAAAGAGAGGCAGCAGTGATAAGCTTTGCGGCCCTCAATGACGCTGGAATTTTACAACCAGACAGTTCTTGTAGAGGCATTGATCACAGCAAAAATCGTAGAGAGAAATAACTGAAGTTCAACGAAATAAAGAAACTGGAAGAAACAAATGATATTGTGTTATCAGGTTTATACTATGATATTAGTAAGGATGACACGATTAAATTGTCAATCAAAAAAAGTCAATCAAAAAAATTTTTAGAGTATTATATTTCTAACGATTATCCGTCCCAAGAATTGTGTACTCTTGTGAATTATATTTAAAAAGTTTATGTGCCAACATGGTTTACCATTAAAATTAACAATTATAGTTTTAAAGGATCACAAAATGTATTTAACAATATATCTACCAGCCGTTATCTGAGTAAAAAACTAAAGAAAGTCGTAGATCCGGTAATTCAAAGAAACGGCTACTTCGCACACCATGAAAATCTATTGCTAAAAAAATCTACTGATGAGAATATTGAAATAAGAAAGGACGGATGGAAGAGAATCTTCACTGCGAGAAATTTTAGTTCCAAAAATTAATTTTGACGCTACGAGTTATGATGAAATGATAGACTGGAGCTCAATAAAAGTGACGGAACCTTCGCTAACACAACTAATTTCCATAGCAGGGATCATAGCAGCAGTTCCAGATGCTAGGAAGCCTCAAATTGACTTAAAATATCCCGTAGAACTTACTTTTGTTCTTAAATTGTACTTAAGCAACGCATAGATAAATAGAGTAAATAAAAATATGTATAATATGTGTGTAAATAGTTATATATGAGTGTCAAAATTTCAAAATTAAAAAAAAAAAAAAAAATTAGAAAATGAAGGATGTACTATTCCTAAATTAATAACATACCATTCAAGCAAGCTTTCTAATATTGTGAGTACAATTCCACTTAGCTTGAGCCAAGTTATCTTAGGTTGAATGGCTGTTGTAACACATATTTAAGTGCCAGCATTATCACAGACACTAAATGTCTATTGGCACAAAAGAATTGGACAAAAGAATTGGTAGAAGTAATTTAATCGTAAAAAATGGGAACAGATGTGTTTTTTATACCAAAGCTGGCTGTGTTTGTGGGGTGACAATATCTTATCACATCTAAGCAACCATTTGAGCATTAAGNATTATGTTAAGGGTTTTTATTACACAATAAGCATCGTAGATCACGAAAATATACATTAATTATATATTAAAAGTAGTTTAGCACGCAAAAAACCCAGTTAAACCTGTGATTTTTCCAAATTTCAAAAATTCCTAAACTTTGAGCCCCCCTCGGGAGACCTAAGTGAAGTCCGATTTGGCTCAAAATTTTTCCTCGGGACTTTCTTCCCATATGGCAAGTTTCTGGAGGGGCGTTTTTTGAATTTTCAAAAATTTTGTTTTTTCGACCCACCCTAATGCGAGTGTGGAGTTTGCACCCGAGCGATAGCGAAGGTAGTAAAACCACACGAGCAATGCAAAATGCCGTTTTCACACGAGTTGCGTACCGTACTTTATCTTCGATTGTTAGATTTTAATAATAAATACAGAAAAAAATTAAACTTCCTGTATGTGAGTTCGTATATTTCTCTTTTGATAAAGATGACATTAATTCATTAGTTATATTTTGTGTCAAATTAATTATTTTGGAAGGCGTATTATTCTCCTCATATTCGTCATAATCACTTAAATCACTCAATGATTTAAAAAAAAAAAACTATATAAACAGTTTTTTTTTATTAAACAAACATCAAATTAGTTTTGTTAAAAGTAAACAAACTCGCTAATCGTGCGTAAAGGTGAAGAATTCTTCTTCTTTACCGCCCTAGGGTAGTAAAGAATAGGAATTCTTCAGAAATATGAGACGCGCATGCGCAATGAATACAAGTATGTAAAGAAACACTTTCTACGCATCTAAACAGAGATACAATTACTAAGTTCACACATCGTTTTGGAAACGGTTTTAAAAACTATCCGCTAGTTCAAAACGCTGTATGAACGGAGATCGACGGATCGTAACGGTTTAGATCCGCCCACCAAAAATACGTGATCGGAACGGGGAATCGGAATTCAAAACGCTCGTGTGAACAGGTCGTGGAGGGGATCGAGATATCAGGTTATATTAATTTTTTCCACTTTTCAAGTTCTTTACTTTTGTGAGCTTCCGTTCCTTTTTTTCAACTGCATAAACGTTATTAAACAAAAGTTAAAACTATAAAGAACCTGTAAAAACTTTTAATAACTTGTAAATAAAAATGTAAAAATACGCGGACTTATTAGGTAACAAGAAAGAAGGTTTTACTCGTGACGTCACTGTTAAGAAATATCGAAAACAAATATTTCGATCACCTGTATTTTTTGTTGTAAGAACGCGGATCGTTTTTAAAACGAATTGGATCCGAAACGCTTTCAAAACGATGTGTGAACGTAGTAAATTTTTATACTTCGTATCAATCGTAGATAAAATAATTTTAACCCAACATCGTTATATTTTTATTGTTGTAAATTAAAGCCTATAACTAATTTCAAACGCTTGTCAAGCTTAAAGTGCTGCCATTGTTATCTTAATTCCGCCTCACCAGTAAATTCGATTAAGATTCTGGTTAAATCCTAAATTTAGTGAACAAAACTCAACGCTTACTCAATAAATGGCACGGGGCTTGTAAATAGGTACAAAGACCTGCGGAATAATTGTTGTGAAAAGGTGGAAGAGGAAGATTTTCACGAATCAGTCGGAATCAGAGAGGGTGGGGTAGTGGGATGTCTACGTCTATAGGGGCAAAGTGATTTCCCTTGTTTTCTAAAATAAACTACCTGTCTACAAGGAGTTAGTACTACCTGCTGAAGGCATCCAAGTCTAAATAACATCTACCTGCTCTTCCAAACAAGTATGAGGCCTCTGTTTAACTCCTTGCTTCCAAGTACAATCAACAAATCCTCTTCTATTCTCTTCACTCTTCTACTCTTTCGTTGTAATATTCTAAAGTGTGATTACAACAAATAAACCATAGTTTGTAAATCATTTCAATTATATCTTAAATCTTTTAACACCAAGATTAATTTTAAGTTTTTTTTATTAAAATAAAAGAAAAAATCACTTTCTACCTTAAAATAATAAAACAATTATTATATTAATCCTACTGGCCCAGTCAATAAATCATTTTATTCGCAAATAATTTGGGGAAAGCTGGATTTCTTCCTCATGATAGACCATGATAAGAGGTACATTTTCTCTAAAGTCCCACTTTTCCACCTTGTGCTCCCCTCCTTAAACTCCAAAATTTACTTATTTTTCACTTTTTACGCAAAACGGTTTAATTTTTTAAGAGAAGTGTTATTATATTACCGAAAATATTTCTTTCATAATTTTCCACAAAAAAGGTCCTATGCATGTTTAAAGTGAGACGTACCGTTTTCGAGATATTGTAGTTGGAAAATGATAAAAAATCCAACCTACTTATCTACTGATAGGTCACACTTAGCCTACTGTTGATCCCATATATGTTTCAACATACTACGCCCATTATTTTATCTTGCACATGCGCACAAACATACATTTATTTACAACTATGTCTTTAAAAGTACTAAACAGATTATTATGAAATTTGGATATTTTGTCGAAAGTAGCCCGCAGGTAGCCCTAACTTAATTTCAACCGTCTGCGCTCTCTTAAAATTTTGATAAATTAATACCTCTGAAAATTAATATAATGGTAAGAGCACCTGTACGGATTAATAGGAGGTCCCGTGGTTCGATTCCCGGTGCGGGGATGTATTTTTCTCCTATGTCTCCCGTAGTTGTTGATAATTGTAATTTGGATTATTTAAAATGTAATCTTTCCGTAGTAATAAAACTACCAAAAATTTAAAAATTGAATTTCTAATATATGTACTAGGTACAGGTACTAATTGAGTACTTTACAATTATAAGCGTTAATTCTCGGTCTAGTTCTGTTGCCATGAACATTTGGCTCTCTAGATTTGTAGAATAAGATTGAAAGCTTGGATTCGGGAATATGTATCAGTTACGACACAGAAGAATCATTCTCTCGTATAGCTCAGATGGTAAGAGCACCTGTACGGAGGTCCCGTGGTTCGATTCCCGGTGCGGGGGTGTATTTTTCTCTTATGTCTCCCGTGGTTATTGATAATTGTAATTTGGATTATTTTAAATTAATACCTTAATTCATAATAGACTGAAAAAAATTGATCAACAGACAGACAGAAAAGAAACCATTTTACCAACAGCAACATCACACGGCTATAAAATGATAAAGATGAAAATATAGAATTTGAATAGTTAAAACTATTCAAGTGCCTAAATCTGTGTATGGGAGGTAAAGGGCACTATGTGCCAAATTTAAATTTTTCGGGAAAGCTACTTTAATGATTTTTTTACTTATTTTACCTCCCCAGCATGTTGGTTCATAGTTACTTTTCCAACTGGCTAAATCCGTGAGATTTAGTTTTAGGACATCATATACCTACTTGTACCTCTAAAAAAAGGGGGGGGGGGAATGAATAGGAAACTGTTAAAACCTCAATTTCATAAAAAATGGAGATAGTGCCCTTTACCTCCCATACACAGAAATGTTTAAAATATAGAAAACAACGTTTTTACCGATATCTTAAAAACTTTTCGTTCCATTTGAATGAAATTTGGACATGAGCCATAGCGTTGGTACTATATCTATCATGTCCCGCATCATTAAATTAAATACTTTTTAGACCAAACAAAATAAATACTGCGAGTTAGAAACGGCTTTCACAGCTTTTACCAGATAGATTAAAAACACTACTGTTCAGCAAAAAAAAGCATCATAATGAAAATGTCCTTTTCTGAAGTATTTTGGTGTGCTGAGTCCGAATCTGAAGTCAAAATTTCTCCTAGACGTATAGAGGGGTCAAGAAAAAATTTGGGGAGGGGGTGTAGAAAAATTGGGGGGAGGACACTAAAAAAAATTGGGGAAAACTACAACTTGTATGTACTTTTTTAGTATCCCCCTTTTTTTCTTGACCTCCCTCCCCCCCCCCTTTCGGTCCCATATTTTTTAGGTAGTTCTCCCGCCTAATGTCAGAAAAAAGTCACAAAATATTTGTTATACTCACTATATGGCAATTTTTTTTTTCTTCTCATTTTTCATTTTTCTTAAAAAAGTAAGGTCAACAGATTTTTTTTTTACTTTTGATTCGTGTTTTTGACAGTTAAAAGATATTCAAACACCCTATATATATTTTTTTACAAAATATTTTTGGGCGAAAAATTGGGTCAAAAACTCCCAAAAACACTATTTTTCCGAACTTTAGGCCCATTTTCCGGGAAAACTGTACGTCTAGGAAAAATTTGACTTCAGATTCGGATTCAGCTACCTCGAAAACATAAAGTTCAGATAAAATTTTCTCAAGGGCAGAAAGTTCGTTAAATTTTGCAGAACAGTGATTGTTATTTTTTTAAGTCACAAAAAATTATTTAAGTTAATAACTAAATATTTATTTTCCTTCATATTTTTCTCCATCTAGATAAATCTAGACGACAGTGTATTCAACAAATTGTGTTCTTACATGACTGTAGGATGTCTGCGGATATACTAGCTAAATTATCTCGTAAATTTTCCCTAATCTGGCAAAAACAATAGTTGTATTTAAACATAAGTATAAAACAAAAGAAAATGCGAAGTGGAATTTTACACGGGTATGGAAGCGTGACAAATGTTAATATGTTTCATTTTATGAAAGTAAATGTAGGGTGAAGGGGGGGGGGGGGAATGATACGGAGAATTAATTCTCCCCTGGGGACCTCAAGCCGAGTTGGTAGACATTGTATACATGATGGCTATGTTTACGTAGCGTTGGAATCCCGTCGGGTATATTCAAGCAGCCGGAGGATTTCATCTATGCAAACATTATAAACGGCACTGGATAACTAGGCGCATATCACACGTGGAAATATGTAAAGCAACCAGCCTTATATCGTGCTTTCATCGTAAACACAACATTTACAGGTATTTAAACTCGGCAGTAACAACAATGTTAAATAAATCCACACACTTCATACATGTAAAGATTATAATAAACTATTTTAAACATTATCCCATAATAATAAGATTTAATCTATTTTAAACTTCATAAGTTGTAACCATGTTATTATGTTATTATATATAATGTTATTATTCTACAAGATAATTCATTAAACATAATTCATTTCAAGAGAAATAAAACGGACATTTTAAAGTTTAAACTATTAATTTAAATTCAACAATGTAGTTTAAATTTTAGAGTTAATTCATAAAGAGTAAGA
This sequence comes from Gerris buenoi, assembly GCA_001010745.2. Lineage (NCBI taxonomy): Eukaryota > Metazoa > Arthropoda > Insecta > Hemiptera > Gerridae > Gerris > Gerris buenoi. The sequence goes on along the minus strand of KZ651677.1, from coordinate 179,400 downwards.
ACTAGAGGTTAGAATATTCATTATTCTATGAAGCAACTATACTTTTCAAGTATGAGTCTGAATAAAGAATACTTTTTTTATTAAAATTTTGCTTTCTACCTTACCGTAGGTAGTAAACCTTACCGTAGGTAGTAACTAACGGAAGCACAGTGATCATTCTGAAGAACGATTTTTGTCTATTTCTTTGAATTCAACGTTACATAGAATAAAAATACGTAGTCGCAAATGCGCCAGATATTAGAGTATATTTTTAGTGTCAGTCAGTCAGTCAATATTTTTTTTTAATCACCACAATATCTTAAAACACTTCTAGTCGATGTTAATGATATTTGAATGGTAATTAGCAAGCGATTGTCCCATATTAATTTCCTAAATTATCATTCTGCGCTTAATGAGTTTTATTTACATTTTTTTATTTACTAACTTTTTGCTTCCGAGCTTACCGAAGGTAAAGGAGGTATTGTATTCACTTTTTAAAACAAAAAACTTTTATGTCTCCGATTTTAAAAATTCCAAGACAGAAATCCGTTTCAGACATCAGGGAACATTTTCGGTTCCGTGTCTGTCTGTCGGTCTGTGTGTCCGCGAATTTTAAAACGTCCGACGATAACTTGAGTAATTCTTGACCGATTTTGAAGAAATTTGGTAGACATGTTCATTTTACCAATGCCCAGGACGAGTTCGTTGGACAACGTTATCGCGCAACGCTCGTGTAAACGTGAACTTAAAATTTAAAATTGGAATTTTAGGTCGGAAAAAAATCATACTTCATCTATTCAACGAGATAAACATTTTTTTCAAATACAATTTTTTAGTAAAACCAACAGCGACACCGCTATGAAGTGTTAAAGATCGCTAAAAACTGTTAATAGTTCTTACATAATAAACAATACAACAACAATAAAGTAATATACCGTTAATGTTAATATAACAATAAAGTACATGATTGGATGCGAGGAAGCTATGTGCCACACTAATTGGCAGTCTATTTTTTATTTACTAACTTTTTTACATTATCACAACAATTTGACTCTGAGACTGAGAACCGTAAAACGTGTAAATATTAAAATTTCTCCATCACATATTTGGATCAATCATACTATATATGAAAACATATATAAAACAAAAAAAGGAAGAAAAAAAAGTTTATTTACAAAAGATTTATTATGATATATATCCCAAAGAAGTGAAAGTTCAATTTTTATCCGAATATTAATTACTTTATTTTACCTCTACCAATATTTACCATCCACCAAGTGAGCAAACATTTAACAATATATATGGACCTATAATTTATAAGCTAACATTAAACAATAATAGTTTCAAGACTGATCTCTACCATTTTTTAACAGGACAAACAACTAAACGTAAATATAAAATACAATGTAGATTGACAAATAACAATATTTATATTAGCTGAAGAAATAATGTCAACAAATGAAACAGATATTGGACCTCTAACAATCTTTAAATCAACTGTGGTGAAAATATGGATAAATTACATGGTGAATGAAATGTAAAAAACAAATACTTCGTATGCTGAAGTGAACTGATAACTGCGATAAACATATTATGTGATTCTAATTCTAATATAATAAAAGAAACAAAAAAAAAAAAATTGTAATACTTAAAATCTGAAATGTAACATAATATTATGTACCTAAAAATCTACAAAGATATTTCTAGATAAAATTTTCAGCGTTTACAAAGCAGAGTGACTAAACTACAATTGATACTATCGTTTATATTACACTTTAAATAGGAAGGAAAAGAAGAATACATAAGAACAAATTGTAAACCAATATCATCAAACTGAGTTAATATATTGGAAACCTGAGTAAAAATAGAATTTAGTTTAAAAAAAAGAAGAACAATCTAGCTATATATGTTTCCTTCAGACCCGGATCTATTGATTTGTAATCTTAACTCTTTTCCGTTCCTAGTATAATCCTTAGAACAATATCAGAGCAATTCGATAATAATCTACCACATTAATGCATTATTCGCAGTACATTAAAACCATCTAAACAACTCATAAATATTTTGTTATCGTTAGTTTAGTCCAAATAAACACTAAAAGATAAAAAAATAAAAAACAAGTCAGATTTACAGCTTCATAAAAAGTGTGGATGCAATTAAGATAATACTCAAAATGTATTTGTTTATTTGAAAAAACTAATCAACAAAAAGTATCCTATTAGTAATACTACACAATTATAAACAGGCACAACTGTCAACAAATTAGATAAATTTATAGTAATTACAGGAAAACAATAGAGTATAAAGATATCATTTGAATGTATAATAAACATAGATAAGATAACATAATACTTCCTTTTTTTATCGCAATAGAATTTCTTCCACCAAATTAAACTTTTAGTCAACTGCATTTAAATAAATCTAATATCTTTGAGATTAGAATCTTTTTATATAGAATCTTGGATAATTGAGTATTTATTTAATATTTTATGATATGTATGGTTGAGATTGAGCCTACCAGGGATGGTAGGCTCAATGCCAATGCTACCAACTAACGTTTTGGATCGCCAGATCAGTGTTTAATTCACTACTCTGGCGTGGTGGCCCACGATAGGTGTTCATCCATCAGCATCGCGATATAAATGGTAAGCTACTTAAGGGAAGCTACGTCAATTCGATTGCAAACACAAAATACAAGATCAAAACGATAAGCCCGTTTCGCTTATGTTATATAGTTGCATAAGCCCCTTTGTATGTCTAATGTCTAAGCCTTTTGCGCGATGAACTATTATTTATTAAAAGTAGCATGTATTATTTATCACTGACAAGTTAGGACCCTTAACCAAACCTTTAATAAAATTAAGATATTTTAAAAATAAAATCCAGGCACTCTACAATATTTTATATGGAGGTAAATCCATCGATTAATATTGGTTGTAATACTAATGGTAGTAACCATATACTCAATGATCGAAACAACAAATAGAATTCTCGAATTAAAATGTATTGAAAAAATAAATTAAAAAATGTTACCTAATACCTGTTACTTATTTTATTCTCTTGATTATAAACTTGAACTCTTTAGATTACAGGAAAAGGTACACAAGATAGTCAAAGGTCTAAAATAACACGATTTTTCCAATTACACAAGGAGAAAATATTCCCTCAGGGAATAACGTTGAGATTTTATTCGAACAAAAAGTGTCGCTTTCTCAAGGGAACTTTTGCCTTCCGTTTTTCCCCTCTTTTCCCTTTTTTAAATTTTTTTTTTTTAAAAAATAAAAAGTTTTTTCTAAAAGAGGAAGGTGGTGAGGCATTTTGGCCCGGAAAAAGGTCAGAGTTTCGAGGGGTAGAATGAGTTAGTTAGGCTAGGGGAAGAGGGGTGAGTTTCAGATGAGGAAACTCAGAAAGGAAGTTTCATCTGAAAATAACGGGAAGCTTCCAGATCACGTACCTGAGTAAATCCCTTTTAGCTTTTCTCTTCTCCCCTTAATCCAACAGGATTTCCATGGGATGGCAGGCTCAGATAGGAAGAAACCAAACTCTTAAGACAAGCAAAACAACGAAGCAAACGTTCCAAAATCAAAAAAAAAAAAATAATAAAAATAAAATAGTGTAACAAGAACCTTCTAAAACTGTAAAGTATTAAAAAAAAAAAATCAGGTAATAGATAGAAACTTATGACAAAAACAAAAAAGTAAGCTTATCACTAACTGTATCACCTTCAAGATTGGCTGTTTTCTCACAGATTGGATTTTGTTTTCTTCCTAAGTAAGAAGCAAGGTAAAAAAGGGAAACAAGAGTTAGAAAATAGAAAACGTTCTTGAGATTTGCTTTTCTTTTAAGAAAACCAATTAAGTGAGATCTTTTGTTCCGGCTGTAATTAGTTTTTAAGAATGTTAGCCTGCAGAGATTTAAGTTGAACAAAAGGCCGGTGTTTTATAAAATTGTGGATTAAGGACAAGATGTCTTTCCTTTTCAGTCCTTTCATTCTCATATGAGATTTACAATGGTCTGAAAATATAGATAAAAGTACTTCTGTACAAATATTAAATCTGATAGGATTGTGATACTGATACTTCTATCGTTGCAAATATAAGGATAATTCGTAGCTAATAGTACTCTATTGTATAACCCTACCTGTAAGTTAGGTTCTATTAAACATATAATAACCTGATCTTAAAGCATTGATATTTACTTTAATACTGAAATAAGGAATTGTAATATGATTTCCACAAAGATACAATTATTAAGATGCGATGAACTCATAAACTCATAACTAATTTGCTTGGTTACCCACCCATGGGTACAACAAAACGAAGAAATGAATGAATTATTTAAATAATATTAAATTAAATATTATCTAATCGTCATCGAGAATATATAATCATGGCAAGTTACATCTTTCTAGATTCTAGATTATCGGGAAGTGGGTCAAATTTAAGTCACAAGATGTAGGAGACAAGTGAAGTTAATATGTACATATAAAGATTGCAAATAGGAGCTATGAAATTCACCATAGTCATTCTAATTTAGCTTATCTGGAGTCGAGACTCTATTAATAAAAATCGGTCCGAGACAACTCAGACAAACTTTCTCATACATGTACATTTAATTACTATTGGAAATTTTATCACAAATATCTTAAAAATAACTTCTCCCGGGCGGGGAATCGAACCCGGGCTCTCTCCATTTTTTAGGCTATTATCTCAGGAACTAGATTTTTCCCGGGAAAACGGCTTATATCATTAGATTCGTATTTAAATTGACTACATTTTAGAATTTTTTAATCAAAATCGTCGGAACCGTTTTCGAGAAATAATTTTTTTTCGTGTTTTTTCAGAGTTTTGGGGGGGGGGTAGCGCCTTCAAATTTTGAGTTAAAATTCATTTCTCGATTTCGCCTCGGGGTATGATTTTTCTGAACATGTATGCCAAATTTCGTCAAAATCGGCCCAGTAGTTTAGGCTCCAGGCGTCTGCACAGACGACAGACGACAGACGACAGACAGACGACAGACGACAGACAGACGACGGACAGGCATTTTTTAAAAACCACTTTTTTGGACTCAGGGGACCTCAAAACGTGTAAATCCATCAAAATCTAAAAATCGAATTTTCGCGCCATCCCAATACTTACTCTTTATATGAGAAAGTAAAAAATTCAATTATGCTCAAAATAACTATTATTAAAAATAATAATAGTTCAAAATAATTATTAAACTTCTACCTGAAGATTTACTGAATTTTTATATTTTTATGCTAAGGCAAATGTTTGGTTAAAGTTAAAAACTAGCATGCACGAATGCAAAAAGAATATACATATTTTATAATATGTATTGGAATATTATTTTATTATGATCCAAGTGAAAATGTCGTTAATTTTTATAATTGGAGAATTATATTGCAATTATAGTGCAGACTGAATCAAAGAGGATAAAATGTAACATTTTTGTTAAATTTTCCTAGTTATTTAATTATTCCATTAATGAACACATTAAAAAAATAAAATAAAAGTAAGATCATTTATTTATACATAAAAGTAAAGGTAGAACTTAAAACCTGTAATTAGTCAAAAGCTAGATAACTTTAATGGGTATAATTTAGAACCATTCCTATGTACAATTAATTTTTAATTACAATACATATGTACATATATATAAACGACTGAGAATTAAATTATATTGTCATCGTTCATTTTAAATGTGTTTTTTTTCTATAGGATTAGCTTTATTGCATCCCTGGTTTAGAAACATGAAAATATTCATAATATTTTACATCTGTGCTATTTGTTCCTCTACTGTGACAAATACATTTAACTTTTAAATGATTCTAATACAGTCTATGCATAATTTTATTGTGTAATTTTGAGTTTAAATTCACTTTTATTTCTCTCTAGGGAAACAAAGATTTACCACTATATTTGTTGGGCGAAAGCTTATACAAAATGAGCACCCAATAATTTTTCAGTTAAAACTTAACGAGTATCTTTCTAAGTTTGCTTACTTCACATTGTGGAAACACATGTCTTTATTTCAATTCTGATAATTTTCCTTTCTATGGAGGGGAGATAAAAAGTTTGGGAAAAGCCCTGGTAATTTTATTAAATTGAGGCCCTAACTCCGAACGATAATGACCCCTAAACTGTTGAAAAGGACCGGCCTGAAGAGCCAAAGTTTGTTCCATCTTGTCCTTCATATTATAAAACTTTTCACATCCATATCATTTTAACTTTTTTTTTTTTTTTTTAATATTATTTCTTATATTATGTTTTCATTTTTTTTTTATTGGAAGACATAAAGGCTTAGAAATGTACGAAATAAAACGTTACGAGAGTACATTGTTGGGGAAGAGAGCAATACACAAAATTAAATATAGAATTCTACAAAGATTTATTTTAAAAAGGGGAGAGGGATTCTGCTTATGCATATCAATGGTATGGTGGCTACAAATGATATAATTTAATTGCATATTTAGTTAACTTTATACATATAAGCAATCCATATACACCACTGCTTGACGGGCTGACAATCTCACCACGATATAGGTGGCACCATTGGACCATCCTCATATACTTGTATGGTCCTCGCTAAGTAATCATTTTACGAACCAATCTCTTGATAAAAAATTGGCGGTCAATTAAATACAAAATCATGCATGCAAAAATCTCCAGTAATAAGTCAATAAGTCTTTATAAGTAATAAGTCAATTAGAACTTTAACATTTTGCACTTAGCTTCATTTTATGACAAAACCCTTTTTTAAACAAAGAAAGAATATCGTAGAAAATCTTTGTTTTCCAAAAGTGAATTTAAAATAAAAAATACACTACAAATAAAATTATGCATAGTCTGTATTAAAATAATTTTAAAGTAAAATGTCTTTATCGCAGTAGTGGAACCAATAGTAAAGTTTTAAAATATTAAAAATGTTACCTTGATTGTTGAACCAGGGGCATAATAAAGCTAATTTTAGATTCAATGTATATAATTAAAGTCCGTTATCATATTATAGAAAAAAATAGGTTCAAATCAACCAAGATAATAAAATAATTCCAATGATTCTCCATCATTTCCTTTACACGTGTGTGCTATTATTTAAAAAAAAAAAGAAGATTTTTCTCGAAATTCGTTCATGTTGGAGTATAAGTAGACTATCTTTTATTATGTTTTTAAAGAATCATACATGTAGGTTTTACAAACTTCCAAGAATTCTTTGAAATGTGCAACTATATAATAATCTTTTCATTATTCAGTTAACATTTTTCATCGATTAGGATATTGGTTCGAAACCATTAAAATATATATACATACCTATATATGTATATATTTTTTTATAATAAGTTTGGAATAAATAAAAAGCTTTTGATATATAATTTATTATATATATGTATAGTATTTGTGTTTTGTATTGATAAAANACAGACTGAGAAAAATAGACTTCAGCACCGGGATTCGAACCTCGGGCCTCCTTTATAAAATTAATTTTTGATTAAATTAATTTAATCAACTTATTTGGTTATCATTCTATTAGCTTTCACATTCACATTCAGAATTAAAAAAAAAAAAAAACTTTTTCTAAAACTCTAAACGTGGTAGTAATATAAGCCAAGGGTATGGAAAAAAAAGAGTGGAAATATAAAAGTACAATTAAAATTCTATAGAGACCAAAAATACCCTTGAGCAATTAAAACTTTTTTTAAAAATTGTATAGACTATATTTATACTACTAGAGAGAACCTAACACCAACGAATTTATTATTATTTTGACTACAGGATTTCATTTTTACTAAATATATATTTGTTCTAGCGAGCGCCGAGAGTTTCTGCGAGAGACGCTCATTTGTCCGACCCGACGATATAACTTGAGAAGGTATAATTCAAACTGAGTTTGTTTGGCATTGTTATCTATACAACCGTTTACGCAAACTGAATAGACCAAAGTAAAATTTTATTACCAGAAAAGATTCTTAATTTAGGTGTACTGTTCTGTTAAAATCAATTCCAAAAATAGTCTGCCATTTAGTGCGGCACATGGCTACCTCGCGAATATTTCGTAGACTTTAATGATTTTATGCGTCTAAAACCAATTACTGACAAATTTATTTAATTCCCAACCCCCGTTTTTTAAATAAGCAATAGCTTTTATTTTTTACATATGTATATTAAAGTAAATAATTAGGTAAAATTTAAAGAGGCAGATGGTTGAAATTAATCTGGAGCTTTCCGCATGCCCCTTTCGACAAACCATCCAATTTTCTTAATGATCAGACGAGTGCTTTTACAGATATGGGCATAAATAAATGTATGCTTGTGCGCATAAGGAAGAAATACAAATAGGCCCAGAAGGTTTAAACTTATATAGGTTGCATAAAACAGGCAAATTATCACCTATCATCCGAATTTCATTAAAATAGGACGATTTGTTTTTAAGATACGAATAATTTATTTATATTTTAGAAATCGGAGAACGGAGAAATTAAACATTTTTGTTCTTCAGAATGATCACAGCTTCCGTTACCTTTGGTATAAGCTCGGAAGCAAAACTAAAAAAAAAAAAAAAAAAAAAAAAATCGGTCCGAGACAACTCAGACAAATTTTCTCATATACGAGATCATAATTACTTAGTCCAGTGTTTTCTATTTATTAGTTTTCGTAGGTACATCTAACTATAATTGAGCATTTCATGAAACAACAACAAAATTTAACATAAAAATAACTCTCCTTGGCGGGGAATCGAACCCTGCCTCTCTCTGCTCGCGTTTTAAGCTATTTTCTCAGGAACTAGATTTTTCCTGGGAAAACGGCTTAAATAATTAGATTCGTATTTAAGTTACCACATTTTAGACATTCTTAATCAAAATCGTCGGAACCGTATTTTTTATTTATTTTTTTTCACGTTTCTTTCAGAGTTTTTGGGGGGTAACGGCCCCTAAATTTGGAGGTAAAATTAATTTCTCGATTTCGCCTCGGAGTATGATTTTTCTGAACATGTATCAAATGTCGTCAAAATCGGCCCAGTAGAGTAGGTTCCAGGCGTCTACACAGACAGACATTTTTAAAAAACCATTTTTTTGGACTCAGGGGACCTCAAAATGTGTAAATCCATCAAAATCTCAAAATCGAATTTTCGCGTCATTACAATACTTTCTCTTTATATGAGAAAGTAAAAAACTGTAACAAAATAATCAATCACTTGGGAAAAACTATTAATATTAATTAGATTTGCACACCTGTTCGGATAAAAGCTTGTTATTTACGGATTAATAAATCAAAGAGTAGAAATGTTTAGTTTCATGTTAACCTACACAAAAAAGGTTATCTGTACTTAATGAACAATTAAACTAATTGGAACTGAAGAGTTTATATATTCCAATTATGTATAAATAATAAAAAAGTGTAAAGAATCGAAGAAAAGCTTTTATTTAGTAGATATAAAAAATCTCAGGAGCTTGGAGTCTATACTATTGACCAGCTGTTATACTCAATCAGATGGTTTTAATCTCGAGGGTAAATTGAAAAATGTATAATAAATCTAAATGTAGTTTATTTAAAAAAAAACTACGAAACAGCCTTGGAAATAAAATTATAAAAAAGTAGTCGTGAAGATTTTGATTAAAAAAAAATTGCACTTAATATAAAAATAGTTATTTATTAAAAAATCTATCCGATACAAGTCCCATGGCGACTTTTTCTCTTTCTCTTTTTGCAATTATAGCTACTTTCTTAGGAACTAGACTTTTTCTAGGAAAACTAATTATATGATTATATTTGCGTACTAAATTTTAGAATTTTTATTAAAAAATGTTGGGAATATTTTCGAAAAAAATATTTTATTTAAATGTTTTTTCAGTTTTTAGTAGGTAGTGCTCCCAAATTAATAGCTACAATATTTTAACGTTTTTGCGTCGGGATATACTTTTTTTCTGAGCAAGCACGCCAAATTCAATTAAAATATTTCTAGTGGTTTAGGACTCTCAGGAGACAGCAAAAAGCGGACTTTTTAAAAACCACTATTTGGACCTAAGGGACTTCACAAGGTATAAATCAATCAAAATCTCAATCATATATTACGCAATCAGAATACTTTTTCTCTATGTCTATGTACTGCGTTCATGAGAAAATAAAAAAGTGGTTAAGGTGGTCAATTTATATATATACCACTGAAACCAGGTGAGTATTTTTTTCAGCACTAAGATTTTACAATAATATGTCTGTGTTCGTTCAAGAAGATTTTTTTATTATTATGTTTACTGACTACATCATTATTTGATATCTTTATTGTATTGTTTTCTAGAGAAAATAAAAAATTGAGACGTTTTATTTCTTTGTTTATTTAATAATTCTCTTAAAACGTTATCAGATCATGAAACCTTTGTAAGAAAGAATATAAGAATACATATTATACATACATTTCAACCGAAGGTTATGTAAAAAGTTCAAGGTAAGAGAAATTAACAACTATACGGCTGCAATCGAAAATAAAGATAATATTAAGAGAAAAAAAAGGAAGTAAAGAAAATAGAAGAAAACAAATCACCAGACAAATAAAATACCGTGGAATATCGGCATTCTGCCAACACATAAAAACGGCGTATTTGACTCCTTCAAAACCCCTTTTTTACAAACAAATATAAATCAATATAATTCTTCTTACTCACGAATAAACACAAAAACCTCAAATAATCCAATTTCAAAATATGAAAAAGAAAATGTATTATTAAAATAATACATAAACCAGAGGAAAAATTATGAATGAAAACAAGTAAAATAACATAAATAAAAGAATAATAAAATAAATGAAATATCTCTATCTCATTACTTAAATTAAATCGAAACAAACACCGTATAATTTTATATACTTTTACACAAAAGAAATGTTTATAAAATATTTTATTGGGTTTAAAAAAGTTTCGATAATTCTAAAACCACATCATAATGTTAAACAGAATTCAAAACATAAATATTGTAAATATGTAAACTAAATACGATTTATGATACATTAAATATGACATATTTAAGAGATACATTTTTATTGGATAATTCAAATTGTTTTTATATTTATTTAATTATTCACAGAGCGTTATCTAATTACGAAATAGTTTTATCTTCATTTATTAGTTATTATATTAATGGATAGACGACAGTCATAATTGACCAGATTTTTTATAATATTTCAAGTTCGGTTTTAAAATGACGCCAAAACGGTTTCACCATGAACAACGCTTAGAAATCTAATCGTTATTCCAGTTCGTCATTTTATAGTCTCATCTGTAAACTATCTACCTATCATTAAGCTTTGTTAACAAGATAGTAGTTCTATCACAATGGAACAATCATATCGTAGTGATTACAGTCTAGACACATAATAAATATATTATACATGTTGAGTCAAATTGAGGATTATTACCGCAAATTAGTAATTTAGTCTACGTGATAGAGACTTAATCATGTAGACCATACAAATATAATATAGTTCTTTTTTAATAGTTGCAGTTCATGTTCTTGGTTCACGTTGAGCTCATTAAACGGAGTGATAAGGAAAAAAAGTATGTACTTAAATACGAGTATTTGATTCTCAGAATAAATACAAGTCTCAAAAAATTGAAAGCTTCCTTATGGTAAATCTAGTTTAACCATTTAAACTATCAAAAAGCTTTAAAAATGAAATTTCTTTCGGAAATAAACAAGGTTTCTCAAAAATTTAGGATTACATGTTTTATCTCAGCTTTTCTTTAATTACAATTATTATTAATTGAAGACTTAATTACATGATTAATTCATATGATCAAAAGATAACAAGAAATGTTTTGCAAACTTTGAAATCAGTTATATAAAAAGAAAAGTATACGATTTGAGGTTCGTCGATACTACTTATTCAACCTTCATCCACCGAAACAAACATGGCGTATTGTTGTACCAGAGTTAAGAAACTTCGACAGTAACTTCTATACGTTTTTTTTCTTAGTGTAGGTATATTTGTAAAGGTACAGACAAGATTGATCACTAAAAGATTACAAACAGATGTTGTCTTCACTTGTTGAAATTGTTAAAAACTCTTGAGGAATAAATAAATTGTTAAACACTTAGATGGTAGACGGCTTATTGGAAGGCGAGGAGATAAAATTATTGAAGTAATATAAGAGGCGGTAGCCTCTCAACTGAATGAACGCGTATCGAGCAGCATTTTACTTATTTCTTGTGAAATGTAATCGTTTATCAATTACCAACACGTAACAGATTGTTAGCCAAAGAAAAAAAAAGTATAATTAAAAAATAATTATTACATACAACACATGGACCAGAAATACAAAGTTCAGAAATTAATATCAAATATAATAAATTCTAGAGGAAAAAAATGGTTATAGAGAAAGGAAAAACTTTTTATTTTCATTCTCCGTAGGTAAATTTATAACAGCTGCAATATGAAAGAACAGCTAGTGTTATAACATAGAGTCAAAGCGGTGGTCGTGGTGTGTTTACTCGACAGTTCCAGTTGATTGTGTAAGAAGCTCACGTACTTACACCAAGCAAAACCATTAATCCTTTGGAAAAAGAAAAACACGAAATGTATTTCCACAAAGGTGAGACGGCCCTCTAAATAATACATTAGAAAAATACTGCAAACCACGTGCACTTAATATAAAAAGTGACGTGGGCAAAAAAAAAAAAGAAAAAAAATTGCAATATTTTAGAGTAACCGGGCCCTTCTGGAGATTTATTTTATTTTTTACCCTCTTAAGAACACACCAATTATCAATCTAGTTTAAAAGTAATGTTAAGCTGATTAAAATGTTATATTTATGAAGTACATACATCTTAATTATAATATATCGTTTCGGGTAGTTGAAACTCATTCTTCCGTCATAGCTACATTGGTATATATGAGTCCTGATCTGGAAAACTCCAGAGTGCGTGGTATGTTTTCCGGAGATGCGATGCATTTATAAACACGTCTAGATCCGCTTTAATTAATCTAATTTAATGAAAAAACTTTCTAGGCATGCATTTTCTACATCAATTATATTGTTAGTTATGAATCAGAAGCTAACATGTATATGTATAGGTATCTACAAAGCAAGTGCGTTTAGTATGCTTAATGAATTAACTTTACAAATAGATTTAATCGTCAATGGAAGATGTAAAACAAACTATGGTCTAGTGTAGGAGGACAAATACTAGTTCAAGAAAGGTCTCTTTCAGCGACAGATATAAAATTAAACTACCTGATGGATGCAGTACAATGGGTAAAGAAGGCAAAAGGTCTTGTAACATACAAATAAGTGAATAACAAAACAGGACCAAGGTAGGACTTAAGTAAGCTAAACACGAAAACTATGTTGCCATATGGTTTAAGTGAGGGAAGATAAAAAGAAAAAGAAAACATTAAGTTCCTGATCCCCGAAATATTCATACTAGATAAATTTAATGAAATAATATTTTTAAATATTTATTTAAAAAATAGACTGCCAATTAGTGTGGCACATAGCATCCTCGCATCAAATTATGTACTTTATTGTTATATTGTGTAAAAACTATTAATATAGTTTTTAGCGATCTTCAACACTTCATTGCGGTGTCGTTGTTGGTTTTACTAAAAAATTGTTTTTGTAAAAAATGTTTGTCTCGTTGAATAAATGAAGTTAGATTTTTCCCCGACCTAAAATTCCAATTTTAAATTTAAAGTTCACGTTTACGCGAGCGTTGCACGTGTACGCTTGACGGATAACGTTGTCCAACGACGGCAACTTCCTGGCCATTGGTAAAATGAACATATCTACCACATGTTTTTAAAATCGGTCGAAATTTACTCAAGTTATCGTCGTATGTTGCAGGATTCGCGGACAATCAGACCGACAGACAGACATGAGACCAAAAATTGTTCCCTAATGTCTGAAAAGGATTTCTGTCTTGGAATTTTTCATTAGACAAAAAAATTTTTTGTTCTCATAAGTGAGCACAATGCTTCCGTAACCTTCGTTAAGCTCGGAAGCAATATATACAGTAAATCAAGCAAATAAAACCACTGATACAAGGCTGCCAGCTTATCAAGTTGACCACTTTTAGTTGAGATTATTTTATAAAGGTTTAACTATATATTGAATAACAGTCATAAAGTCAAAAATCTAAATAAACAAGATATATATGTCGTTACAACAGAGGCTAGAATTTAGAAAATATTATCTTAGTTCTCACATGACAAATAATAATGCACTAAAGAATATATTATATTCCACCAGATAACAGCAATACACACCAAGCTTGGATAATATTTAAAAGAGGCACATGGGGCAAATAACTCAACGGAAATTTTAAGGGCGAACAAACATTAAAGTTATACCATATGGCGCCATATAGAGACAATTCAAAGAAAATACTGGTAAACTTCCCTTCAGGTAGAATATTATGTGGAAATAAGTGATAATTAACAAGCAATTGAAATTATCAGCCTTATAATTAGTGGAGGGGAATAACTCAATATTTAAAAGGGAGTTTCATTGGTTCTGTAGCAGAAAAGAAATTTAAAAAATAGATTACAGGTAAGTATATATAAAATAAGAATAAATACTTAGAAACCTGCTCTGATAAAAATTCAAAACTGATAACATTTTAGTTCACTGATGACTAATTAGAAGTATCGAAACCATTTGATACTAATAAACTGATTACATATAAGTACGGGTAGTTTCTCTTCTGTCACCCAACACCTATTTTAGTTCCCTGATGACTAATTAGAAGTATTGAAACCATAAACTGATTAATACCATTAAACTGATTACATTTACGTACGAGCAGTTTCTCTTCTGTCATCCAACACCCAGTATAAAATAAATAAATTACTCATTTTCTGTATTTACTACGCATGTACTAGTACTACGTATTACAAAGTAAAAAATAATTGTATTTCCAGTTTATAAACTAAAAAATATTATGAGTCTAGAAACAGCAATGTGGTAAGGCAATATTTACGAGTTTACAACGAAACTAGGTTCAAAACTGTCAGTAATTATTTATTTGAAAGATAACACGAGTAAAAATATAATATTAAATGACTAGAGTAAAAGATAAAGAAAGGGGATAAACAACAATATATATTTATCTCATACTTTATTTATCATTTAGTCTAGACATGGAGTTTTACGCAATCATTACTAACAGTTAAGGTTTAAAGAATTTCAGGCTATGTATCTTCAGAATCAATTTCTAGCACTCGTAATTTAAGAAATGTCACGTATTCGGATTCCAAACTTAAGAAGTATATAATAAACATTTATTTGAAAGTTTTTTTTAAAGATATATTATAATAGTTTAGTCTAGACACTTGTATTTTCCCCATTATTTTTTTGTATCACTACAAATATCAGTTCAGGCAAAACTTATCATATAAATACGGTTAATAATTTTACTCTCTTTAAGGTAGGCAACGCGGTAGAAACTCAACAAAGATATAAAGGTAATTTTTATGAATAGTATAAATGTATGGTAGTATTCCTAGGTGTAGCTGCCCTCTGGCAAACAACGATTTACGGGTAATACGGTACTTGGGTACCTGGATGAAGGCGATTGCGGTTAATCAGATAAATGATACCGCTGTACGTTTTGCATTTGAAAGAGAACTTTCTCTAAGTGAAAGAACAACTTTTATCTAGGTTGGAGTCTACATTATTTTTCATTATTAATGCGTAACTTTAATATTAATAACACATAAGTATACACGTGTTTTTTTAAGGCTTGGAAAGCATGAATGAAAGGTTGAGCATGATGAAAAGGGAATACAATTGTTTAAATTAAAATTCTGTCAAATTCTATGTCTAATAGAATTTGATATAACTATGTTGTAATAGTTATATTGGTATGATTTAGTCAATAATACAGTCATGAATAATGGGTCTATCCAACCAATATTTCAAATAACAATGTTAAAAAACTAACAAATAAAAAATGAATTTAGTCATGAATATTATAAAACAATTTTTAATCCGTAAAGAGGTCAGTCCCTTTCATTGCCAAAGGTACGTATAGAAGAGCGCACGTTGAATCTATAGATCACAATGAGTAGGATCATAAACGTTTTCATTACACAGAGAGATACAATACACTTTACTAACTAGCAATATAACAATAAGGTGATTCTGTAGGAAATGACATTATTGGTTAGTAGAAAAAGAAAATATACACATTATTATATTACTGTCAACATGACAGAAAATGAAAAAATCGGGTACGGGGCACCTCAGAACTTTCCTCACTTCAGAGACCACTAAAGTGGCCTCTCTTGCTGCTTCGCAGCAGGAGGGAGCAGCGTTGGACGTGGTCAGTACTTGGATGGGTGACCGTTCTAAACTAACTGATTTATTATCATTCTTTAAGAAAATCTTATTTTACTACGTTTTTATTAATTTGGTTTCTTGTTTGTTTGTTTGTCCGGTACAAATCTTGCAATCGAATTTTAACTAACATCCCGAGTAGCTAGACATTTGAAACTTTCAGAACAGCTCAGAACACGATGAAAATGCATTATTTTAATACTTTTAGTCATTTTTCAGCAGAATTTAATTAGTTTTCAGCAAATTTGATGAATGAAAAGTTAGTTCGGAAAAAATCCAAATGTGACAAAAATCCAATGTAAACAAACTTTGACGTCATCAAAATTATCGCACTAATAAATAATTATATTCACTTATAACTTTTAAATTAATTAATAGAATTTCATCGGGTTTTTTATATTTGTTCCTTAATTTTTTCCGGTTTTATCGATATGCTATAGGTCAAAAACCTATATCTAATTTCAGTATTATTAACCATCACAGTTTTGAAATTAAAAAATTTAAAACTTCAAAATGGCGGGCAATATCAAAATGAAAAAAAAGAAATTTGGCGGGCTTGTTTTTCATACTGAGAGGTACATTCGTGCCAAATTTCAACTTTATCAGGACCATTTTCGATTTATTACGATTTTTTTTAATTTTTGCTGACTAAGCAAACTGGGTTCAAGATGGCGGAAAAAGTTGATTTTCCGGGCGGCACAACTACTGATTTTTCTGCCAAGTTTCAACTCTCTAGCTTAAATACCTTGGGCGCTATGATGATAACACACACACATACATACGTCTTAAAAACACCTAAAACGGATAATTCCGTTAAAATCTCGAAAAAATTTTTTTTGGTGAAAACAATACTTTTCCTACTATTAGTAGTGAGGAAAAGTAAAAAATGGAGGGTTTTTACTGGTCTTATATTACTTTGCTTTGTAAGTTTCATCGCACATTTCCGTTACCCCAATTTTAAAACCATTTCCCGTCATTCAATCTTCCCAAATTTTGCACATAGAAACAATTGAGGTGAAGAATACAGAAACTAAAAAAAAATTGGACTCATATTACTTTGCTTTGTAGTTTTATCACACACCTTTTACCCCCATTTCGAAGTCTTTTAATCTTCCCCAAATTGTGCACATAGAAACAATTTAGGTGAAGAATACCTACAGGGGAAAAAAATTGCTGAAAATAATACCAGTTTTTAAAAATGACATGTCAGGTTATATAACAGATTAAATGGTCTTTTAGAGTGGATAATGATTATTATTGTCACTTATTATTATTGTCAAAATAAGCAACTGTGGAAGAAAGCCTATCTCAAATTCGTTATTTAAATGTAAAAAAATTAAGAACTGGATCTGTTCACAATAAACCTAAATAGTACAAGAGACCAAAAAAGGACGGTCCCCTGAGCAAATTCCTGCAGTACGCGAAACTATAAATTAGCCATTTGTCAACCAGGGTGGACATTTAAATTGCTTAATTTTCAATAATACGCTTTTAATAATTCAATAATATTCAATTGGAATCAATGATATTTTTTTCAATCAAACTATATAAATAAATATAGTTTGTTTTGAATAATCTTAATATCAATAAATCTATACATCTTAATATCAATAAATCCTACTAATATTGAAACATAACTATATAAACATATTTGTACCATTTATTCGTAATTTGATTTAAAAAACAACAACCAAGCCTCTTTTGGTAAACCGTATACTAATCAATTTATTTTTAGAGGTTTTAGAAATCATTTAAAAACACAACATTAGAAAAGACAAGTAAACTTAACAAAAATACGGTTTTATAAATTTTCTTAATTTAATTAAATAATTTTAATGGCAATTTCAAATATAGCAATTAATTAATTCACTAATCACTTATTATTGTATTGTCATCGTATAAAAGCACATATCTATATATATAAAATCCAAATACCACTCACTGACTGACACATCACGATATCTCTGAAACCACTGGACCTACGACCATGAAATTTTGTAGGTGTGTTCCTCTTACCTCCTAGGTGCTCGCTAAGAAATATTTTAAAAATCCGCCATCTTGATTCAAGATGGCGGCCATTTATATACAATTCGACAAGACGATATCTCCGGAACCAATTGTACTAGAACCTTGAAATTTATAAATTAGCTCCTTTTTATGAAATTAGTAACTTTTGATAAATATTTTAGCAATCGGGCATTTTGATTCAAGATAGCGGCCATATATATATATAAGTCAACGAATGTATGTTCTTTATAGAAATCTACAGTTGTAGTCAGATCTTAAAGAAAATTTGCACAATTGACCTACAAAGCAAGGGAAAAAACACTGTCTTCATGAATTTTCTAAATTTAATTTTTGTACACAGGGGTACGGGGTACAAATGCCAAAGTAATGAATACCATATCATGAGGCATATCGTTGAAAAGCTCTTTTAGAGGACAGTAATTGTTGTTATGTACAGTTTTACCATATTTTCACTTAGGAGGGGGGTAAAATTGAAAAATATAGCTATATCTTATATAACAAGAAGAGTATCCGTATGAGGGTATGTCTTTTATCCTAATTTGATGAATATTTACACACGTTTTCTTTAAAAAAAAGGTGAAGGTCACTGCCTACATGAGATTACGAAATTAAAATGTTGGTACACAGGGGTACGGGGTACAAGTAATGAATACCCTTCATCTTCATGATGCATATTGTTGAAATGCTCTTTAAGAGTACAGTAATTGTTGTAATGTCTACGGGGTACAAATGACAAAGTAATGGATACCCTTCATGATACAAATTGTTGAAAAGCTGTTTAAGAGAAAAGTAATTGTTCTTAAGTACAGTTTTGTCTTACTTTCATTTAGAAGGAGGAGGGGTAAAATGGAAATTTATATCTATAACTCTACATCTATATAAAAGTCATCATAAGTGTGTACAGTGCACATATGTATAGTCTTTTATACAAATCTACAGCTTTAGTCCGATCTCGATGAAAATTTGCACACTTGACCTTCAAAGCAAGGGGAAGGTAACTGTCCACGAATTTTCGAACTATAAATTTTGGATCAAAGAGGTACGGGGTACAAGTAATGAATACCCTTCATCTTCGTGATGCATATCGTTGAAATGCTCTTTAAGAGTACACTAATTGTTGTTATGTACAGTTTTGTCATATTTTCATTTAGGAGGGGGATAAAGTTAGAATTTTTGCAAATTAAATTATCAAATAGGGGGGGAGGGATATAAGTAGGAGGGATAGAATCTAGATATTCTCGAATAGTAATATAATTTGTATGCTTTCCTGTTGGTTTATAAACTTATGAAATATAAAAACACTCCGTAGCGAAGCACGGGTATCCAGCTAGTTCAGTATAAGTTTCAGCATTTTAGGTGGTCGGAAACAAACTAAAAACAAGTGAAATTAAATAAAAGCTAGTAATGCAAAAAGGTCAAAGACAAATCGAATTATTTCACTGTAGGCCGAGAGCTTTGAAATTAAATTAATTTAATTTGTGGAGAGTGGCTAACGTTATTATCAACTCAAGCACATATTCTACCCAACTTATGGGTCATATGTCAAAGGAATCGGTCTTTTTAAAAATCTGGTATAATAATCATTGAAAAATGTAACTAATCTCTCATATGTTTCCAAACCAGAAATTTCGGGGCAAGGACAGTGCTTTTAGGAAAATAATAGTGGTTTAACAATTCTCTACTCAGATCCTCTTAAGTTATTGTCCATTGTGCTTGAGTGAGAAGAAAATGTCCAATATAATTATATTAAAGAAGATAAAAAGGTAAAACTATTCCCAACTTTCAATAACTTTGTTAAAATTATGATGCTTTTAATTGGATATTTCGATAGCTATTTTTGAAGAATCTTCCCAAATATCTTTTTCAACAATAACGATTCAAGGTAGTAAATTTATAAGGTTCTCAATTTTCAATAAGTATCTTAACAAAAGAGCCTGATGTCTACACAAAGTTTTCATATTTTATTCTCGTAGAGGTATAAAACTGTAAAGAAAAACTAATTTTAAAGGTTTTACAATTTATGGAAATTCTATAAATCACGGTAAAAGCAGAGACGGGGGTTTTCTCTCCCTCTTTAAGTGTATTTCTTAGTTTAAAAATTTCTTCTTTTAAAAGAAAATTCAAAGATTTTTTTTCAAAATAAAAATAGAGCGGAAATAATTAACAACAACACTGGTCTCTACCCTCTCAAGACACTAAAAGCAATATTTTTTTTAAAAATAACTACGTTCTAAAAAGTGTTGAAGAGAAAAATGTAGTATTCACCTTTTCACAATGAAGAGGAAATGTAGTTATATAGAATCACATTTTATCAAATAAAAAACATAATATCCACAAAAATTCAAGGGAAATATTTAATGTAGCAGAAATGCAATTCCTATAAATTACAACATCTAAGTAAACTTTATTTTAATTGAAGAAATTCTTCAAGTTACATGGTAGGAAGTTTCTGTGATCATAAGTAAATAAATTAAGTGTCATAATCAAGCTATTATTTTTCTTTAATCAATAACCCTTAACTAGTTGCGTCCGATCATTTCAGAGGTCCACATACGTTATTTCAGGGTGTACCAATGTGGATTCATACCAAATGGGAGCACTACAGATCAAATTTTTGTTTTTAGGCAAATGATGGTAAAGTATTATGAACATGATACAGATCTTCCCTTTTTGTTCGTAGATTTTAAACAGACATTTTTTGATAGTCTAAATAAAAAGAACTTAATAGAACTCTCTTAAGTTTGGGCAAAATTGAAACTAATGGTCATCATGAAAATGAGAGACACTAATAAGACAAAGGTAAAAGTGGGGAACTAATTAAGTAACATATTCTCATTAAATGCTGAGGTAAACCTAAGAGATGCACTACTGCTGCACTTTTAATTTAGCTTTACATCAGATAGTTTTACTAGTGAGTGTGATTGGCCTGTCATTAAACATTATAGCAAGACGAAGTATGTGTATATATGTCCGGAAGATAGATGGAGAAATCAAGGTAACATTTTAGTATTTCATCAGCAGTAAGTATTAATAAATTAAATCAGCAGTAAAATTAATAAAAAAATCACAGGAAAGTACTTGCGTCTAAGTACTTTTTCGGGTTTCATAGATGATTAAGATCTTACACTTCACCAGCTTTTAAAATGGCACCTCACTATCACTTAAAAAAAAAAAAAAAAAAAAAAATATTGGTCGCACGGGACATGTGCGCCCACAATCTTAGCAATTTTTAAAAATTGGGAATGCCCTTCCAGATTTTTCTTAGTATGTTTATAACTGAAGCCCCCCCCCCCCCCGGTGGGTGCATCTGGTTGTGTAATACGCAATATGGTTTATAACTAATCACGTTTATTTTTATGATCGAATATTATACTAGCACTAAATAATACAGAACTATATGAGAGTTAAGGTATCTTTCGAAGTTAATTTTTTAAAAACCGAGTTCCGTTGTTTAACACGAGTACTATACTCGTTCATAATCAGTAGGCCCAACTAAAAAAGTCTACACCTGTCTGTAAATAACTACATAGTCGTTTTCTAAATGTACCTATACATTTTATATAGATATAATAACACTTATTTTTAACTCTAGATATAGATAAGTAAACAAAAAAGTGAATACCTTTTACTTCCATGAAAATGGAAGTATAATTGAACTGAAATAATAAAATAAAAAAAGGTGTATTTTCTAAAAATAGCAAACTTTAATTTTAGAAACCGTTAATAATTCATTTTATTTAAAAAATTAAGAAAACACAATGTTAAGTAAAATATTGTAACAAAGAAACAATTTCCATGCAAATCAAATTCTTTACAAATAATTATGAACTGAGAGAAAAAAATAAACTACGTGAAAAAAAAAAAAAAACTATTAAAATGCAAAAGGCTTTTCTTACTTTTATTTATTTTCTTTCCAAATATTTTTTTTTAAAAAAAGGAATAATAAACCAAAAAATTACAAGAGAATGCTTTCATTTTTTTAATATGGTATATGTATATTTCAGTTTCAAAGCTTTACCGAAGCTTAGAAAATTAAAAATTTGCCAAAATTGTAATTTAAGGAACACTAATTAGAGGAAATGGAAGCGGCGGGCCAACAGGGAATATGGTAACAGAAAAAAGCAAAAAAAAAAACTTGGAACGAATAATTAAACAAAAAACTTTTTTCAGGGTCTTTATACCTGATTTCTCTTTAGAAGGGAAAAAATAATCTTATATAAGATTGTATAAAAAGGTTTGCATTCAAATGCTGTTTTTACTTTTATACTTTTTGCATTTTTTGTTAAAACAATGACTTTTTTTAAGTGAAAAAAATAATCACAAAAAAAAGAACAAAATTATAGATAAAAGAGAGGTGAAAATAACTATATTATATTTATGAATTAATTTTTAAGTCACATTTACCTCTTAGTCAATATAGAAAAAACATTTTAAGATAATATTTTACGAAATGAAACTGACAACGATTAATTAGAAAAGCTCTTAAGGAAATAAATCCAAAACCACTTTCAAAAAATTAATTAAATAGTTAATTTACAGCATAGTAAAATATATTAGAACTTACTTACACTGATTAAAACTGAAAAAAATATAAATATATATGAGTTAACTGTCAGCATTATTCAAAATAATTATATTCTGATATTATAATTATTTTGAATACAGATCGGCATCACTTCACCTAGTAGAAGTTTCTTTATCAGTTTGCAATTTAAAATAATTTTATCAGCAGTGTTTATTTTGAAAATAACTGATCAATTATAATATCTTATTGGATTTTATTTACTAAAAAAAATGATGAGACCATATTTTGATGACATCGAATAAGAAAAAATTTGGAAGGTAGGTAAACAATTATTTTCTCAAAGCAACAGCGGGATTGTAACAGTCGTCGGTAGAAGACATGATACTATTACATAATTGGTAGTTCATATTATTTATTTGAAGTAGTTTCATATTTATACTACTTAATGTGCAGGTATTGACTTTTTCCTAAGATATAACAGATAGAATTAATATAAACTAAATAAAAAAGTGTGAGTACCGAAACAAGGAATACGCTTTGAATCTAGCTGGGCAGTCGTTTAGCTAATTTCAAATTCTATCGCAAAACCCTAATATAGTAAATTGAAAGAGGGGAATCAACCACTACATATTGGTAAAAAAACAAAACAAGAATTAATGTAAGTATTATTATTGTAACATGATTTAAATATTAACACGATTTCAAAATATCGGGTTGACTAACTCACACATAAGACCTATAAATTAGTAGCGTTGCTGAATTTAAATATTAAGTATCTTCAACAATGTAATACCGTGATTATATGCTCACTGCAATAAGGTATACAATTAGTGTTAGTGAGAGACACCAAGGGTGTTAGTGAGAGACATCCTATGTGTCACGCAAGCGGTAATAGGTTTGCGATGAAACTTAAAAAGCAAATAAATTTGACGCCATTTTGTTTTTCTATTCTTATTATTTTGGTTTTTGTATTCTTCACCTTAGTTGTTTCTATGTGCAAAATTTGGGAAGATTGAATGACGGGAAGTGGTTCAAAATTGGGCTAATAGGTGTGCGATGAAACTTACAAAGCAAAGTAATATAAGACCAGTAAAAAGAACAATAAATAAATATAAAATGAGAATCGTGGTTTTGTTTTGTTAAAGTAACAAAATTTAGGGATTGTCAACCTAATTATAGAGGAAGAAATCACACAATGTGGCAGAGTTCCAGAAAAAAAGAAAAAAACTGAATACGGATTGAAATTCCAAAAATGTCAAGCATTTAGAAAATGTTTCTAAATTACTGTTCTACATTATTGAAGGCCATCTCAAAATCCTTCTACCGCTCAAAATATACTTCCTATGCGTCCATTATTGACAATATGCGTTAGTTAATCGAATTTTATGTGGGCAGCACCAAATTAAATTTAAAGGCAGTTATAAGTAAATAAAGCCCTTTAGTAACCCCAGCTAGGACAGATTATTTTGAGTGTATCCCATTTAATTAGTTTCGGTTTACAAACCTCAGGGGAAAAAGCATTCTAAGTAAATTTATAGAATGAGCCACGCCAAAAAATTACATTGCAAGGGAATAAAAATACCATGGTAGCTAGATCTACATCCAAACCAGCCTTTTTTATAATTATTGTATATCCAAACAATGGACTAAGGGCAGTTGTGAAAAATATATATACATATATTTATTATTTTTATTTATTTTTTTTTATTGTTACTTATTTTGGTGGTAAAAATAATGCATGGGATG
>KZ651677.1:101379-119289 GCA_001010745.2 Gerris buenoi | reverse complement strand
ATATCGAAATCAAAACACCCGCACTTTTCTATTTATGGTACACTCTACCTATGTACCAAATTTCAAATCTCTAGGTCAATGGGAAGTAGGTGAATTACTGATGAAAAAATCCAAGATGGCGGCTATAATTCAATATGGCGGACACATATCAAAATCAAAATGCCTCACTTTTCTATTTATGGTACACTCTATCTATGTACCAAATTTCAAATCTCTAGGTCAATGGGAAGTAGGAGAATTTTTGATGAGTCAGTCACTGTCACTCTTAGTTTTTTATATATAGATAATAGGGTAAGACCGGGTACACATGTTAACATAATGGAAAATTAAAAACATAATTTTAGTAGAGAATTTACAGTAGGTAATTTTTATTTTAGAACTATAATATATTATTTACAAAATTCGCACATAAAGTAATCAGCAACTTTCGTTGCAGATCATGGGCCCAGCCAAAACATTCACACATTGGATCCAGCCTTCTCCTTTTTTTGAGTCGGTTTAAAGCGTTAACCATTCTACAAAAATTATACTTGACAAAATTATAAATAACAGTCATATAATACAACAGACTAACAAAAATAAGGGGTAAATTTAGATACAACCGGATAAAATTGAATGCAAAATTGTAAGACCAGGTAGCACCCGGTCTTATCCCAAGAGATGAGGTTTTAAAACCTGAATATTATCAGGCTACCATAAGAAAATAATAATAATAATATTTATTCCAAAAAATAAGTATTTATAACCTTCTTCAAAATCTACCCTGTGCCGAAGTGGGCTTTTGCCCAAGGTGTGAAAGTCACCCCCTTCTAAGGTTTGAAAAATTTCATAATTAAAATAAACTATGAGGTCGATAGATTGACCCATTCTAAGCAACTTTTGTTCTATAAAGTTTCTTTTAAAAGTTTATAATTTCCAAGTTATTAAGGATTGAAACTGTGCATTATTCAATGAAAAAACACATGTTTTTTAACTGTTTTCTACGAATAACTTAAAAAGTTTTCATTTTATCAAAAAAATGAATAAGATCAAAAATGTAGCTAATAAAAAACAAAGAGATTCGTTTTTTAAAAACATCTGTAAACCCAATCCGAACTGAGTTATTGCTCGTTGAATGACGGTTATTTTTCGAGAAACCCGAAATTGAAAACTTTCAACCTTAAATAACTTGAAAATGGTGAAGTTTTTGGGGAACATAATATAATTCAGTCAATTCTTATGCAAAAAATTGTTATAAGAGCTCATTAGAAAGGGTTTTTTATGTTCTTTAAAAATGGACCTTTGAGGGTTCCCCAAAAACTTCACCATTTTCAAGTTATTTAAGGTTGAAAGTTTTCAATTTCGGGTTTCTCGAAAAATAACCGTCATTCAACGAGCAATAACTCAGTTCGTATTGGGTTTACAGATGTTTTTAAAAAACGAATCTCTTTGTTTTTTATTAGCTACATTTTTGATCTTATTCATTTTTTTTGATAAAATGAAAACTTTTTAAGTTATTCGTAAAAAACAGTTAAAAAACATGTGTTTTTTCATTGAATAATGCACAGTTTCAATCCTTAATAACTTGGAAATTATAAACTTTTAAAAAAAACTTTATAGAACAAAAGTTGCTTAGGATGGGTCAATCTATCGACCTCATAGTTTATTTTAATTATGAAATTTTTCAACCCCTATAAGGGGGTGGCTTTCACCCCTAGGGCAAATGCCCGCTTCGGCACAGGGTAGATTTTGAAGTAGAGGGTTGGTAGAGCTTAAAATCCAAAAGTTTATAAAAATCGGTGTTGATTCCTAAAATTTAGAGGTTTTGCATTTTTTTACCGCTGGTGACTGGACTATAAGTGAATAAACTGTAAGCTAGATTGACTAGAGTTTCAATAACTGTAAAGTCTATTATGTAAGAAAAGTTTAAAAACTAAATAACATTAAAGCTTTGATATTGAATAACAAACTTTCCAACGGTGAAGTCATGAATCGTCCAAGAACAAAACAAAAACGTACCCGATATTTTTTCTTGTCAAGTCAAGCGTAGATTAACTTATATCTGCTCGACAGAACCACTGATAACCGCAGAACCAAGATATACGGTCTTATCCCACTCTCCCCTATTTACAAAGAAATTAATTACGTCAAAAAAATTTGACTGTTTTTGATGTAGTTAATTGGTAAATTCCATTATATATTTGGATACATATAATTCAATTTTTGCAATAAAGCCTTAAAATATTAATCGCCTAGGATTATTAGCAAAATTATTTATTGCTTCTAAGTCTATCTCTTTCTTTTTTTCTGACGCAAGCTTTCTATGAACTCTTAATAAACATAATCCGTTCAGCCTGTTTTCATCCATTGTAGACATGACCCATGTTTTCACCCACCTCCGGGTGCTAAATTATCTTTCAATTACACTTGCTGTACATGGCTGTAATATGGAATAATATTTTGCTATTATTAGTGAAGCCAATTGCCAAAAAAGGGTCAAGTAGCAAGAAAACTTATCCGAAAATAAAATCAGAGGAAGTATGGCCCATAATCCACAGCATGAACAAAACTGTAAAATTGCCAATTTATGAAGTGTCATTTCTCGGAACCTATTAGACGTACTGAGTTTCCGTTGGACTTAATTTTTTGTAAATTTAAAAGAAAGTTGAATTTGAAGAAGATTGAACTGTAGAAATAGTGAAAACAACTAACATCGAAAAACGCTTGTTTACGAGGTATACAGCACAAACTAAAATGTCAATTTTTTCAGATTTTCGCGAATTACGCAGCCAGCTCAAGTTTTTCGAAGCTACAAACTTAAGATCGGACTAGCCTAACTGGTCTGAACTTACTTACTTATCCTGGCGCTAAAGCCCTTGAAGGACCTTGGCCTCAGCAACCACCTTTGTCCACCAGTCGTCTCGTTCTCGTGACAGCGCAATTCCTCTCCAGTTACGCACCTTCAGTTCGAAGGTCCTTCTCCACATCCTGTAACCATCGTTTCCTTGGGCGTCCCACTGATCGGTATCCATCTGGTGTCGTATTACTTTCTTTGTAACTCTTTGACCATCCATTCGCTGTACGTGTCCAAGCCAACGTAACCTACTTGCTGCCATGTCATTTATGATTGACGGCCTGGGTAGAACTGCAGTGTACGGTGCCCCTACTAGATATCGCAAATCGGTACTATCGATTGTATTATTGACGCCATATTTCGATATATCCAAATAATGCGTGATTTGCGTAATTATACACGTTAATCAAGAAAGTGTTAGTTTTGTGTTTGAATTAAATTTTGTTAACCTTAATTTTTTTTGCCCAAGAATTTTTTATCACCGCTCCGCACCGCTCCGCACCGCTTCGCGGTGCTTCACTCATTTTCTGAAGGAAAACAACCCTCCTGTATATAAAGCAGGTAGAGGTCCAACTCGAAGTATAAAAGAGTTTAACGGACAAGATATAAGTAAGATATAAGTCTCGAAAAAGGTCGACATTGAGATAACGTGTTATCAGAAGGGGGACCGTACACTGCAGTTCAGCCACGGCCTGTTATAAAGTTAGTGC
This sequence comes from Gerris buenoi, assembly GCA_001010745.2. NCBI lineage: Eukaryota > Metazoa > Arthropoda > Insecta > Hemiptera > Gerridae > Gerris > Gerris buenoi. The sequence continues at coordinate 115,746 of KZ651677.1, read as the reverse complement.
TACCTTCTCATTGGTTCTAATGCGCCAGTCATTTTCATCGTTCACAGCCCGCAATATATTTCTAAGCACTTTTTACTCCCACGAACATATTAGGTTTCTATATCCTTCTTTGTCAGCGTCCGCATTTCTGAGCCATAGGTAACTACCGACTTGATAATGGTGTTGTATACCATAAATTTCAGTTGTCTTGTCACTAAAGATGACCTCAACAGCTTAATGAAACCGTAATAGTACTATTTCTCTGCAGCTATTCGTGCTTTTAGCTCCTCTGAAACTTCATTATCCTAAGTAATTACCCCGCCTAAATATTTAAATTGTTGAACCCTCTGGTACCCATAAAACTTCTGGTTATTCCTCCATATGGTTTTGTTCTGGCTGTTGATCATGTACTTGGTCTTGTCTTGGCTGATTTCCAGCTCCACTTTACTAGCCTCCTCTTTCAAGGTGTCCAGATTCTCCTTCAGCACACTGTTTTTTTTGCAAGCAAATATGTCGTCTGCAAAAGCTAGGCGTTGACTTGAACGTTGAACGATTGAACAAAGAGCCACCCAGGTTATTAGGAGCCTCCTCATCACCACCTCCAAAGCAATGTTAAAAAGGAGTGTTGATAGAGAGTCTCCTTGCTTCAGACCTCTGCTGTAACCAAATTCTTCGGTCAGATTTCCTTGCACGCGTATCTTACAGCGGGTTTCCACCAGAATCATTTTCACCAGCCAAATAAGTTTCGATGGAATCCCGAACTCCTGCATTATGCAGCATAGCTTTACCCTGTAAATACTGTCGTAAGCTGCTCGAAAATCCACGAATAGTTGATGAACTTTGATATTATATTCGTAGCATTGTTCAAGTATTATCCTTAGCGTAACATCTGGTCCGTTGTTGTCCGGGGTTCTCTTAAATTCCGCACGGTATTCACCCAAAACGGTATTAGCTTTCTTGCCAAGATCTTCGATAGCACCTTGTATCCTGTGTTGAGGATGTACCCCTGTACTACATTTAGTCCTGTCACCTTTTAATTAAAGAGGTACAATTATCGACGTCTTCCATTCCGCTGGCATTACCTCCTCCTTCCATATTGTAGTGAATAGCTTTACCAACTTGTCCATCAATGTATCCCCACCATATTTAATTATCTCCGTCGGTATACCGTCTTTCCCTGGTGCCTAGTGTTGCCTATTTTCTTCAGGTCTTCCCTTGTTGGAGTTGGAATATCTATATAGTCCTCCACATCGGTCAAGGAAAGGTCATCTTGGGATGTAGCAATTAGTGTTAAGCAATTCATTAAAGTACTCCATTCACCTTTTAGGTACAGCTCGATCATCTCCTAGGAGATTCCGTTGTTTGTCCCTGCACAGACAATTCTAGATTGGAATCCTTTCCTTATCCCCTTAAGCCTGGCATACATCTATCTCATTTCACTGCGATTCCTGCACTCTTCTAACCCTTTAAACTGCTCTTTCCCCAACTCTCGCTTTTTTCTCCTGCACAATCTTCTTACCTGCTTCCTTTCTTCTGAGAACTTTTGCAGTGTTGCTCGGATTTGTCTCTTTAACTTTCTGCCGTTCCTCCAGAGCTTTCTGACATTCCTCATAGAACTAATCTGTTCTCTTTTTCTTTTCTTCATTGCCAAGAACATGCTCTGCCTTGCTTCTCATGCCATTTTTACTTTTAAAATTTTATATAAGCATTGTGGGTAGGGGGGTGATGGAACTAGATCACTCACGTGCGTCACTATGTCTTGATCTAAAGCTACCACAATGATATCAAATTTGGTGTTTTCGAGTGAAATGGCGGCTGCCCTAAAGTTGGCCTCTGGGATTTCCTTTCCAGAACGCCGGTAGTTTGACTGACTAGACGTTAGGGAGCACAAAAAAAAGTCGCCGAAGAAAGCCGAAGCAAAGGCAGTCGAGTACGATCGGGTCTAGCCCCGCCCACCACTAGTGTCTATAACTGTGCAGTGCATTCAACCCTATCTTCTCTTTAGCCTGTATAATCTCTCTTCAAGGCCTGTTCCATTATGACACGACTATTAATAATAACACTTAAACTTAAGAAATATATCAAATATAAATAACACTAAAGAAATATTTATATTAATACAGCATGAGAATACAATTAAACATAGACATTATAAATCATACATATAAAATAGAAATAAAATAGACATCGTTAATTTTACATTATTTATAGTTTATATTATTATCACGTAAACCAAAGAGTGATTTGAAATGGAATACGTACACAAATTATACACGATTAGTAATTATAATTCTAGAATAAAAAATGCAATAAATCCCAAAACAGAAATACGAAAAACTGAATGTAAATTTAAATGTAATTTAATTAAAAACAAAGCTTTTTAAATAGATAAATGCGAGTTTAAATTTTTTCGCATGTTTTTACAAATTGCCTTTTTTTCAGTAAACTGTTTCTTACAAATATCGCAAAAATAGTAATACATTTTTAAATATATTAGGTACCTGTTGGTGTAGGGATCAGGGATGAAATGCGGGAAAAAATCTTGCAACTCCTAAACACTATTTACAAGTCACCATAAAAGTCACAATTTTAAAGTCACAATTTAAAAGTCACAATTTTAAAGTCACAATTTAAGTCACCATTTAAAAGAATTCACGATTATCAGAGAAGTTAGAAGTTGTTCCTACGAATGTAGAGACACAACTAAAATATTTTAGATAAAAATGCTATAAGAACCCCCTCCAAGAAGTCAATCTATTTTTTTTTTTAAAAGAAAGTATAATGTAGAACTGATAGGAGAGAGGTATTGAGTATCTTCTATGGTGTGACACCACATATTCTAAGAATTCCCAGCAGTTTAAAATATAAACATAACATATAACATTATTATTAGATATTAATAAAAACCCTTTTCTTTTAATGTTCTTAATAAATATTATAATATCATAACATGATCCACCGGTGGTCATATTAACCATTTCTTACCAATCGATTTAAATTAAAAAAATTATTATGTTAATATATTTACGTAGAATATTATAAAATCTAGAACATAATCTGAGTATTATTTTAATTTAAGAAGGTTGGTTTGATTTTTGCAACATAACTATTTTTTTAAATTAAATATTTAAATAATAAATAATATGCTAAATATGTAAGATATTCAGTTTATTATTTATCATATTAATAAACATTATATTAATAATTGGCAGTATGAAATATGTATTAATAATAATGTAATGCATAAAATGGAATATGCATTAAAATATCTAATAAAAGCGACCTAATTATTATCAATTTTGTAAAAGATTAATTATTTTATTTAAGATGTCTTTATTTTGGATTATAATAATTAAAGAGGATTAGTAGTTCCACGTAATTAGCATTCTTTTAATCTATGATCTTGTTAAACATAATATGTATAAGTAAAGGGAAGAGTTAAGAAAGAGTACGTGTTTAAAGTTCTAGAGGAGTAAGCGTAAGGGGGTTGAGGTAGGCTGTGGAGCGTACCCGATGATTCCCGAGTACTTCCGAGTGACTGTCTTCGGCGACTTTTTTTTGTGCTCCCTAACGTCTAGTGTTTGACTCCTACTCTCGCTACCGTCGAAGTTCCCGTTCTAGCTTGCGTCTCGTTTTTTTCGTCCACTCCTGTCGGGCCGCTCTTGATTTCTTCCTCCATTGAATTTTGAAAGCTGTTCTTATGGCGAAATGTATTTTTTTAATATAATTAAATTTTGAAATGTCCAGTCAAAATTTAAAAAGAATAAAACTGAATTTTGACTTTATTGAATTTACTGAATTAGGTCTAATTTGACTGGCCTAATAATCCGTTTTTGTGTTTTTTACAATTGTAACAGAACTACTGGGCCTACAGACTTTGTCTTGTACTAAGGAAGCCAATTAAATTTACAACAACTTCATTTTTTTTTCTCGGTGGTAATAAAACCGTTCACTGCTGATATTCGGCCCGAAACGAGAGCAATTCTTAAAATTTCCTTTATTTTAGAAAAAACTGCCAATTTTTGAAGTGCCATATGTCGGAAACTATTGGACGTGCAGAGCTGTAGTTGAGCTTATGCTACTGCAAATTTACTATACTTTAAAAATAGTAATAGCGACTTATATTGAAAAACACAGTTTACGAGCTATAAGGCAAAAACTGGAAAAGGTTAGATTTTTTTCAGTTTTTCACGTATTGCGCAGCTAGCACAGGTTTTTCGAAGCTAGAAACTAGGATCACATTACCCTAACTGGTCCGGAAAACATATAAAAGTACCGGTGTGGAAATCCCACACACGACTTCCATGAAATGTTGTGGTGTCAATACGTGAGCAAGAGAAAACTCAGTATAAACTACATCGTACAAACAGATAATATCGATTATAGTGTTGCAACTAAAATCCTTAAATAATAAGATAAGATTAGAGGATATGTGATTATGTGATCGGTTCCGATATTTTAATATCGGAACCGATCACATAAACTGAAGTGAAAGAAAGGAGGTTTGTTTACATCTAGAGTTCAAGGTGAGTTTATGCGAAAACAAAACACATTTATTAATCTTTATCCTTTATAACATAAAACGTTATTGTTCAATGTTTGTTTAGGTTTTCTTATACTTGTTTTTAACTCTAAAATTTAAGAATATAATAATAAAATAATTTAAAATCAGCTGATAAAAATTATTGATTACAAAGTAAATAAGACGGCATTTTGTACTTTTAAATTTCGATTCTTCTTTAGAAGGACTACAAATAATTACAATAATAAATACTCGTTTTAAAGGGCATTAATTTGCGGTTTAAGCACCCCAATCAGAAATTAAATCGGTCAATTATTGCAAATGATATAAGGGCTCCAAGTCGAAAATGTAAGAAAATAAGAAAGAATAAAAAACGTCTCCATTTAAGGTAGAAGTGGTCCTACGACAAAAAGTCATATGACCAAAATTGTAGATCTTTTTTTTTTTTTTAAATCAATTATAATTATTATTAACTACGGGAAACAATTAGAGAAAAACAAGCTCCAGCGCCGGGATTTGATTATAAGCGTTATTTCTCGGTCTAGTTCTATGTCATTAATGTTGACTTCTAAGATTTGTGGAAAAATAAAAAGCTTAAAGTCGGGACAAGGTATCAATAACGTCAAATGAAATCATTCTCCAGTGTAGCTTAGTTGGAAGAGCGCTAGACTGGTAATTTAGAGGCCCGTGGTTCAAATCCCGGCGCTGGAGCTTGTTTTTCTCTGATTGTTTCCCATAGTTAATAATATTTATAATTGATTTAAATTAAAATTTAAATGTTCTGTAGCATAAATACTACCAAAAACGTAAAAATTGTAGATCTTTATGATCAGTTACCGCTGGTGTATTAGCTTATCGATACGACTTACAGTTTAGCCGCAATTTGGTCCGAAAAAACACTAAAATGCCAATATCTCCCAAAGTGCTTGTCCTATTGTACTCAGCAAAGCTTAGGTTCAATCTACCATATAGGAAACATATATACCCCAAAGGAAATTGAAATCAAATAAAGCCTACTGAAGTTATTGTCGACAGACCGATTTCGTGATTAAGTGACTGTAGCTCCGAAACGTCGTGACTACTATGTTCGGGTTTGCACTATCTGGTTTTTCTGACGAAAGTTCTAAAAAATGCCGCAAACCGCATCTCAATACGATGTCTTGAAGCGATGTTATAAAGGTTTTTTAAGTTCCGAACGAAAGTACGAACGTACATACTACATACATACGTACACAACGCACAGACATACATGTATTTGAAACGGATTTTATTAATCTCCCCGGGTTCGAAAGACCTCTCCTTCACAGAAATCTCGGAATCACGTTTTGGAGGGTATCACCAAACTTCCATTTGCATGGAAGTAAAAATCAGAAGTACATCACACTTGGCGAATATGACTGGCCTATTCTATTATTTTAATTTGTGAATATCTCGTCCAAACGTTGCGCCACCCCCTGGCTACGCCCATGCCCCACATACGATTTTTATTTCTTTTCCGTTGTCAACTCATTGCATTAACAAATTAATTAAATTTTCAGTGTTTTCAGAGAGGCAGTTATTTTGATCACTTTACTATTCAAAGTGTTCACAAATGATTTCGGTCACATCTTCGTTGACCAATCTTTGAGTTGCGGGGGAAGTATGTGTGGAAATATCTTCTTCGGATTCTCTTACGCCGCTTTATACATGAATGTAATTTTCCTTTTCTTTACTGGCTACGTCGAGAAAAACACCAAACATGTTCAGCTTGAAAACAAAAAAGTTGCAGTGTATGTTTAATAGTCGATTCAGTAATTATTATTAATCTTAGTATAATTATACGATTACATTTTAGTTCTTTAACGCTTTCTTTCTAAATAAACTGTTTCAACAAGTAATAAATAACTCCTTTGAGAATGATAAGTGTAACATGTTTTCGAAACGTCGGGATCCACAATATCTCTGGCGCGGTCTCGTACGGAGGATGTAGATTAGTTAAAATCTGTGGCTGCGGAATAAAGTTCGAAGGCCCTGATAACGTAGAGTTCTGTTATATATTAACATATTAGCTCAACTGGAGAGCCAATAAAAAGCACCTGAGTATTACTATGAAAAATAAACATCTATATTCCTTTAATTTACAGATAAAAAGAAACTAGAAAATAGTGTGACAACCCTCCTTGGTTATTAAATAAAAGATTACAATAAAGATTTTTCCTTGTATTGGTTGTCAAACGTAGAAATATATTGTGTTGAAGTGGTCGTAAAATAGTTCGCCATACTTAATATTTTGGAACAAAGAGCTATAAGGTACTCCTCAACCTGAAATGGTGACCCCGACGTGATTTGAAACACGGAAGTTTTTGAAAATTTAATATTTCTTGAAATAAAAATACGACGGGAGGAAAAGACTTAGTTTGAAAAGCCAAACAAATTCAATAAAAAAGGATTATATTTTCACAGGAAATATCTTCGAGGGACTTTCTTATTTGATACCATCACCAGTTTTCCTTATCTATTACTGTGGGAACTCCTGAGGAGGAGTGTTACTCAGAAGACTTATCTTTGGCTTCATTTTTCTTCGAGAGTCGTACTTTTATTCAACATCATTCGAATACACTCTAACTTCCACTCATTAGGCCAAGTAGGTATGTTTTCTTTCTAATATTATTTTATAAAAAGGAATAAAAAACATTGTTATACCCTTATATGCCTTATCATAATAACCTAAATCACATGCACAGGTTACATCTTTAGCAATTTAGTGTGATTATGTAATATAATATGTACATACATTAAATTTATTTGTAATAAAAATAATCTATATTGAACTAAAATCTAATTCAGTCTTAAATTTTCAAAATATAAGTAGGTATTAATTTGGTTTGCTGTAGCTAACCAAATATTTTAATATAATGAACGTCATCTTTTTCTTACTTACACTTTATTCAATACTTGCTTTCCTGTCTTATACTGTCTTGAGTTGTTTACTGGAGGGTTTTGAGCTATTAGTTGTCTTTTCAAGAATCTATTATGTACTTAAACTTGCATGCACTGCTCTGGATCTTTATATATCCTAAAAGACTTCGAGCATGTTCTTTACTTCAAGTAAAACCATTACAAGGTAAATTATAAAGTACAAACATCTTGTTATTATTCTATATTATGTTATTCAAATGAAGACTCGTCATGTAAATAACTTATATTTCTGTTCCTAGACGTTTGGTGTATCCATTGGTCTGAGAAATGTCGTTTGGTCACTTATGTTTCTCTGTATAATGTCCTGTGCAGTTAATCCATTCCTATACATAATAGCTAGTACTATCGTAAAATATAACCAGGATCCGCAACCAACTGACGAAATGTGAGTTAATTTTTTTTTTTTTTTTTATATATTTTAGCGTTATAATTATAAAATAGTACTGTATCTCAGAGTAGTGGACTGTATTTTAGCGTGAAAAGGGTACTAAGAATTTCAGTTAGGAGTCACTCCTCATAGGACACCCGTCACTGACATTGCTCAACTGGTAAATAAAAGATAAAAGTTCGGTTTGCTATTGAAGCCTGATTTAAATTGGCAGAAAAGCACTCTACACAGCTACTACAGTCAATAAGATTAGAGTTGGCACAATCAAAAGGCGGGAAAATTTTGAGGGAAACGGTTTTATTGGCAACACCGATTTTCCCTTTTTATAACCCCAAAACTACCTCCACGTTTGTTGTTTCTCGCCTTCGATTGTGCCAACTCTAATCTTATAAACTGTAAATATAATTATTTTTTTGGAGATAGATAACTTTTTGGTGGTAGCGGCCCCCAAATTTGGAGATAAAATCAATTTCTCGCTTTTGCCACGAAGTATGATTTTTCTGAACATGTAGGTATGCCAAATTTATTTGGCTCCACATATCTGCCCAGACTACAGACGACGGAGGGCAGACCTAATTCACCAAAAACAATCTCGTTTTACTTAGAGGCTTTAAAACGTGTAAATTCATAAACATTCTAAAATCGAATTTTCGCGCCATCACAATATTTTATTCTTATATATACTGCGTATATGAGGAAATAAAAAGGTGTAATTGAAATTATTCAGGAATTAATTGATAGGAGAATTTTTATTTATATGTGGAAGCAAGCTGGTAAAAGAGAACAGTGAAGGTTAAATGTAAAGGACAGACCATGAAGTCAGAGGATTTTGGGGCTGGGAGGAAGGTTGGAGAGCTTTTACAGGTGTTAAATAATTGAAGTGTTGGAAGTTTCTCTTTGACACGAAGCACTCCACCTGGATGCAACCCAAGTTACACAAAGTTTTATCCACAATCCAGTATATTCCAGTGATGTACGAAAAAAATGAGAAGCTCACGCATACACACATACATATTATACATCTATATATATANATAAATAATAATATAAATATATATAAAAGTCATGTTCAATGGACATTTCAGTCAATATAAATACGCCGTTCTTCTCTCCAGTCAGTTCAAGCGAATATCACGATGCACTACAGCCCTGCGAAGATGCTTCCAGTAGTAGAAGCTAAAGTCAGACTTCAACCCCTTTGTAATACGAATTTCACTTGAAAACCAAGCTATTTAATACTAGGCAACCAGTGGAAAACCATGCATTAAACTAAATTTAAATTGTAAAATTGAATGAAAAAATATTCAATCATGGATATGTTTTTATGCAAAACAAAGTAGTATCTTGACAGTGGTCTATTTTATTATAACTCGAAAAAATTTGACTAAAAACAACAACACTAGCGCTCCCATTGGTCGACGTTTAATGGCGAAATATAGTACCAAAAGTAAAAACTGAGAGAACTCCTGTTAGATTCGAACTTCCTACTACATTTAAAATATTTAATTTAGCGCACCCATTGGGAAAATATAGTAATAAAAAAAACTGGCCAACCTCCTGTTCGATTCTAACTTCCAGGTACTATAGCATCACATCTTTCATGTCTTTTTGGCGTGTCTTTGTGACGGAACTTTCATCTGCCGTCCAGCGCTAAAACATATCCATGAAAAAAAAAAAAAAATAATAATAAAAGATCAAATAGGCTATACTTTTCAACTAGCTCAATAAAATCAAAATTATTTTCATCTTCCTAAAATTAAGTGAAATACGAGACATCAAAGTACTGAAGAAAGCGTACTTGGTATAAGTACAGTCGCATTTACAATATTATTACATGGGGAGGAGCCTATCCTTCAACACTACAACACTAGCTACTAGAGGTCGACCAAGAAGTCATGAACACGGTAGAAACTGAAAGCTTAGCTTCGTTTAAAGTCGGGACTTCCGAGTATTGCCGAAGTGAGTATAGTCGGGTGCTAAGTAAAAACCATTTCTAGTTTGTAGGACATGCGCAGTTATGTCAAATCTCACGAATAACAACAGGAAGGTTTCCAATCTGTTAGGTTTCCTGTTTTGTTTGTTTTTATACAGTAGATACGAGTTTGAGTTATAGTCACAACTGTCCTAAACGATTTTCGTAAGATCCACAAATCCACGGGATGATGCAAATACGAAGGACGCTACAATTAACGGGGATGAAATAAAAAGTTTGATTAAGTAAGTTAATTAAACTCAAAAATAAAGAGGAATAATCAATAAATAATAATATAAAGATATTATCGTATAGAAGAAGTGATTTCTTATCAGGTACAGTGTTGCCTGTGGCATAAAATATAAAAGTTAAAAAAATAAAATGATTAATAACCAAAGAACAACACTGTGTTTTTTGACAGTGATCTATTTTATTAAAAACTGACTGTACATGACGACACTAGCGCACTCCTCAGATTTCCATGACTTCTTGGTCAACCTCTAGTACTCTATATCGAACCCGCCTCTCTCTGTCCGTATTTAAAGCTATTTTCTCAGGAACTATATTTTTCCCGGGAAAACGGCTTATTTCATTAGATTCGAATTAAAATGGACTATATTTTAGAATGTATTATTAAAAATCTTTGGAACCTTTTTCCAGAAATTATTATTTTCAGTTTTTTATGGTAATGGGCCCAATTTGAAGCTATAATTCTTGTCTAGATCAAATCACTTTTTTCGACTCAAAACGTGTAAATCCATCAAAATCTCAAAATAAAATTTTTCACGCTATTAAAATACTTTCTCTTCGTATGAGAAAGTAAAAATGAAATAAACCTAAAATTAACACTAATATAGAATAAACTAAGCTCGTCAATTAAGAAATTAAAAAATTACAAATATCTTCATCTTGGTTTAAATAAAAATAAAGATATTCAAGAAAACCTTTTCACTCTGATTACTAATGAATTGTAATAAAAAAATGGACTAAACAAATAACTAAATTAAACTAATTATTATTATGATACAGAACCTTATATTACTAATACCTAATACTCATACTAATAATTAATTAAAATAATAAATAAGAGATAATATTAAATAATAATAAATAAGATTATTACAAACTAAGATTTAGGTTATTATAACTATAATTTTATGATTAGACTCCTCCTCCGCGCTCCGGCAATCTTGTAGAGGGTACAGCATCAATTAATAACAAAACTATTTTGTATAGTGTTATTAATGAATTTAAAATTTTATTAAATATACCTATGTATAATAATATTTTGTTTTCTCGAATATATAAAAAAATATAGCTTGATAAATATATAAATATATCCCTATCTATAAAATTATGACGTATGTGGATGTATAACATATACCTGAATACCTTCATATAAAATAATATCTTTAAAAATTTATTGCTTTCCATTAAAAGACAAATAATAATACCTAATTACAAGGAAAACATATTTTAATATAAAATTCCATCTTGTTCTATCAGGTTCTATGAAGGCAAGCCAGCTTCATTAATCTACCAAGAGGAATATTATATCAATGGCTTCTACGCTTCTATCAGGAGCCTTGGCCAAACAGAAGAAGGGATCTTAAAAGAATTTCATATAGTTTCTCTATTAAATGTATTTCTAGTTGCTATCAACCTGTTTGGATACGTCCTCCTATTGGGTAATTCGGTAACACACTCATATTACGTTAATTATTATTATTTAAATATTGTTTTTATTCATTATACATGTTCTAAATAGTACAGTAAAATTGGACTCCAACCCAAACATCCAAAAAAAAAAAGTTCTACCCCACACCAAATTGTTCTATACCCTCCTCTTAGTAAGTGATAAAAAGTTGCACGACTTGCAGCGTCGCGTTTGGCCGGGAGGGGGGTAAAAGGGTATTTTTAATAGTTTTTTATGCAAATATCTCGAAAACTATGAGGTTTAGCGCTAACTTTGTTATATACAAAATTAATCTGCATAACATTTTGAACAGAAATGGACTTATACATTTTTGTGCTGAAGTTAAGGACTACGGAGTTATGCATGGGTGAAGATAGCACTATTTTCCATTTTCCTTGAAAATTTTTTATTGTAGTTAGGACTGGTTAGGGTAGCGTGAGCCTAAATTTGTAGCTTTGAAGTACCTGGGCAAATATCTGTGTAATACCTGCGTAATACGTGAAAAACTGAGAAAAAAAATTCTGAATTTTTTTAGTTTTTGCCATATGACTCATAAACTATGGGTTTTTCGGTTTTAGTCGATATTACTATTTTTAAAGTTCAGTAAATTTGCAGCAGCATCAGCCCAATTCAAACTCTACAAAACTAATATGTTTTGAATATGATACGTAAAAATTATTTCAAAAAATTTAAAATTTTAAGTTTTGCTCTCGTTTAGGGCTAAATATCGGCATAAAACCGCTAACCTACGAAAAAACTCGTAAGTACTAAAGTTGTAGTAAATTTAATTGGCTTCCTTTTACGTCCAACGGCTACTCTGTACGTCCAATAATTACCGAGATATGACTCTTCGAAAATTGACAGTTTTTCTAAAAAAAATTGAAATTTTAAATATTGCTCTTGTTTCGGGCCGAATATCGGCATTAAACCGTTCACCTACGAGAAAAGCCATAAGAAACGAAGTTGTAGTAAATTTATTTGGCTTTTAGACAATCACAACATGAAACCTGTTGACGAAATAGTTCTCTTGCAATCGTACAAAAAAAGGAAAATTCTATGTTAAGAAATGTAGCGTCCACCACTAGCAGCGTCTTAACAACTTTCGGGTTTTGATGAAAAAAAAATGTGTGGAATCATGTTTTAAGGTGAAAAAGATTAATTAATTACATGTATTTACATTTCTTATTAAATAGTATTAGTAATCAATAATAATTATAAGCCCTTAACGTATATGTTTTTTCGAGGGCCCTGGTTGATGACGATCGTATTTCGGACTAAAACATCCTATCAGTCCCGGGCAAACGTGCAAGGTCCACCTCCGAGTTGGCTGCTGGTTTGACAAACAGGCGGAACCAGGCCTATCAGGTTATTTAAAAGCTTCAAACTTAGGCTCACATTCATTTATATCGAAACTTCCCTATTCTTCAAATTTCTTTGATAAGTTCCAAGCAAACTAGAAAAATAGTGCTATTTTCACCCATGCATAACTCCGTAGTCCTTAACTTCAGCACAAAAATGTTTAAGTTCATTTCTGTTCAAAATTTTATGCAGATTAATTTTGTATATAACAAAGTTAGCGCTAAACCGCATAGTTTTCGAGATATTTGCAAAGAAACTATTAAAAATACCCTTTTACGCCCCTTTCCACCCCCCTCCCACCCAAACCCGACGCTGCAAGTCGTGCAACTTTTTATCACTTAATAAGAGGAGGGTATAGAATTATAGAACAATTTGGCGAGGGGTAGAACTTTTTTTTTTTGGATGTTTGGGTTTGGACAATTTTTGAGCAAATTTTACTGTACTAAAATAAAACTAAACTATAATATAATTTAATATAAAAAAAAAAAAGCGCGACATTTTTTTTATAAAAAGTTCAAAACATCAATTAAAATAATAAGTATTTTATACAAAAACAATTATATTCATTTATTTTTTTACATTTTAAGTGTGAACGTTTAAAAAGGCTACCAGTAATTTGAATTGTTTGCTAAACCAGCTATTCACATGTGACAAGCAGGTTCAAACATTCAATCAATCTTTTATAATATTTCATTTCCTGATCAGTTTTATAAAAGAAATATGACATTTAATTAAAAAATTAGACGAAGAAACAATTGCTAAGTCGAATTAAATGTGTTTAAAAGGTTTATAAGGCATTCAAATCCTCATGTAGAGTTATAAGTTATAAAGAAAAATATACAGTATGTCCACGGATGGAGTTGCCTATAAGTGTAAATTCCTATTTTCGAAAAGAAAAGACACTCTTCATAAAATCTCCTGCTTGTTCTTAAATGAAGATTATATTACTTTTTGTTCAAAATGTAACCTGTACCCATAAAGTACAATTTCCTAGAATCGTACAAAAGGAAACCGGACCAAATTTTGACTATTCAAAAGAAAAGTATTCTTTTTTATTTTAGATACTCTATTAATTTATTTTTCGCATAAAAATATTGATAGTCAAATTTCTAAATCCCCCCCCCTGCCATTTATAAAAAGTTAAATTTGTCTGATTCTAATACATGAGTGGTCGATTTAAAGGTCTCATTTATGCGAAAAATAAAGTAATATAGTATCTAAAATAAAAAAGATTACTTTTATCATGAATAGTCGAAATTTGGTCCGGTTTCCTCTTGTACGATTTTAGGAAATTGTACTTTCTGGGTGCAGGGTACATTTTGAACAAAAAAAAAAAAATACTATAAATCTTCATTTAGGAAAAATCAGGAGATTTATGAAGAGGGACTTTTTTCAATCCTTTTTTCTTGTATAGTCGAAATTTGAACCGGTTTACTCTTGTACAATTTTAGGAAATTGTACTTTCTAGGTACAGGGTACATTTTGAACAAAAA
>KZ651677.1:58729-99816 GCA_001010745.2 Gerris buenoi | reverse complement strand
AAAAAAAAAAAAAAAAAAAAAAAAAAAAAAAAAAAAAAAAAAAAAAAAAAAAAAAAAAAAAAAAAAAAAAAAAAAAAAAAAAAAAAAAAAAAAAAAAATAGCAGTGTAGGCTTGGTATAAATAGCGTAAAAAGTCATTTTCAAGCATGTAATTTTCAAAAAAAATTTCCCGGGGGAGGGAAGGGTGCCACGCCGGACCCCCCGCGAAGGGTGCCACGCCATATCTTACCGCCCAGGGCCCCAACAAGACCTAGAACCGCCACTGAGTACAGCTAATTTTTCTGTATTTCATTTTTCAGCTTTGAAAAGATTTCTCAATAAGACTGCTGAAGGCTTAAATTTAACTACTTTTTTACTTGATTTTCAGATGTTTTGTTTTCAGACATTTTAGGGAGGGGGTACGAACACCTCCGCCTCCCCCCAACCCTGGTGAGGGGGGCCCGTTTGATCTCATGACTAGGGGCCCGGCCTAGCTCTTGGCGGCCCTGACTATAATAACACTCATACTGAATATAACAGCGTAGAAGTTAACATTTAATTGCAAGTCTTGCTGTTTTACTCACAATAAGTAACTTCCAAAATGATCCTGTCAAACAACTAAGTTATTGGAATAAGAGCGTTGATTAAGGTGATCTTAATGAATACAAAGAAACAGTCTTTGAGTCTCATGTTAGTCACCAACATCACATGACTTGCCCATTTTTCTTTTCTTTTTTACGATATACATCTATAGTTATTCAATGATCGGCACTGATGATGGCTTTATAAAAGCCGAAAGCTGCTTGGATAAATAAACAAGTATTATTTTACGTGGAGACTGTTTCTTTGTATTCATAGAAGTATTCATTTAAGTTAATGGAGATTATTGACATCTACTCTTATAATAACACCCATCTTACAAGAAATAAACAAAGGCAGAATAATTTATCAAGTACTAAAAATATATATCGGTTGTCTAGGAGTACACCTCCTTCATTTTGTTGCCAAGGGAAAAAAGGAAAGGATGGCGGAAAAAAGAAAAGTAATGAAATTCAATAGCAAACTAATAAATAAAATATACTAGCAGGAAAATTAAGCATGCCATTTTTGATTAAAGTTTAATCCTCTTTCTCTTTAAAATTACCATCAAAGCAACCAAATTTAGCTTTTTTAACCAGTATCTTATCTGGTTTTTTTTCCAGCTAACATTATAATAGCTTATCAAAATTGGTGGTCAATGAAATTAAAATATTATGAATGGCATTACAAAATAAAAGGATTTATAAGCCGAAACAAGGTTGGAAAAAAACAAGCAAAAAATTTACAGAAAACTTATCAAGCCAAATATTTTAATGATTATCATTGGGATAAAAGAATATTGGAAACGCTTGGTGATTCTATACTCAAGGTAAGGTGCTCAATTTAACAATCTCTGATGAAATCATTGTATTAAATGGAACCCTGCCTAACTCAAAATGTAATATACTAAGTCAAAATTAAAAGAGAATATATTCACTTAAATTTGAGGAAGGTTTAAAGGTCTTTCACATGACTGAGGGCTCACCACATATAATTAGCTTAAAACTAGGGTGACATCCTGATTCAGGAGACATTAATAGATTCAACAGGAGAAGCAGCTATTTTCTTAAAATTTTGAGTAAGACAGTGTTATACTTACCTAATTATATTTTTCTAATTTATTTTCTAATGTAACATTGGGGGTCAGTGTCAAGAGAGGCTTATTAAGATTTTACTTTTTCTTCAGACAATAGAAATTGAAAGATGTAGAAAAGTGTTTGGAAAGCAGCCACTTATTAAGTATTTATCAGAAGAAGAAATGCAACTTGTTGGTAGTCTTATAGAAGAAGAATCGTACTTGAAAAATGAAGTAGTTTTTCAAATTGATGCCCCAGGTGATGCTATGTTTTATATGAGCTCTGGCAGGGCAGTGGCAATATGGAATAATGGATCAATTGTACGTATATATTTATGTTGCTTTAAAGAGCGCAATTTACATAATATTAAGACTTATGTTACTTATTAGAATGATGTAATATGCATAAAAAAAATAATTAGAGATATTATAAGGGATCCTCATAAAAGACTAAAGATTAAGGATTCTAAAAAAAAAATAAAAATATACAGGGTGGGCCAAAAAAAACCGCACTTTTTTGAACACTTATAGCTTAGCTTCTGTAGTAGATAGAGATATGGTGTTTGTGGGATCTGAAAACTACATTCTTCTACTTTCAATTTCATATCTATAACTTTAAACATAAAAAAGTCGTTGTCCAGATAGTAATTTTTGTCTGAAATATACTTTTGATAGAATAAATTACTATATGGTGGAGGGGGTCTTTGTAGGTATGTGGGAGGAGTCTCTCAGTGTTATGAACAAACATTGAAGATGTGTTAAGCACAATGTTTCCTGAAGTCTGGGCAATTCTCTTGCAAGTATCAAGTTAAGGGACAGGGTAACATCTTGCATAAGCGTGTAATTTAGCATTTGATCTTTAATTTCAGGCAACATTGTGCTTAACCCATGTTCAGTTTTTGTTATATTATAACACTGAGGGACTCATCCCACTTACTTACAAAGAACCCCCTTCCCTTCTCTCCCTTATGCTTATGGTAATTTATTCTATCAAAACTATAATACCAGATAACAATTACTACCCGGGCAACGACATTTTTTAGGACCCTATTTCAAACCGTCATTGCATAGCTTTCACCAAATTTAAAGTAGAAGAATGTAGTTTTCAGACCATGTAAACCCCATATCTCTACCTACTACAGAAGCTGAGCTATGAGTGTTAAAAAAAGTGAGGTTTTTTTGGCCCACCCTGTATATACAGGGTGTTTGGTCGAAGATGTAACAAACGAAGAGGGCAGATTCTACCCATCATTTGCAACGAAAAACACTATATATACCATGGGTCAATTCTCAATAGTTTCGCCACAATAATTTTTTTTGTTATTTTCAAAGGTACGTCTATT
Source organism: Gerris buenoi (assembly GCA_001010745.2). Taxonomy (NCBI): domain Eukaryota; kingdom Metazoa; phylum Arthropoda; class Insecta; order Hemiptera; family Gerridae; genus Gerris; species Gerris buenoi. The sequence continues at coordinate 96,841 of KZ651677.1, read as the reverse complement.
TTACTTTAAAAAATCGATTGCTGCACTAAAATGTTGATGATAGAGCTGAAATAAAGGTACCATTGGAAAGAGGAGACAATTTCAGTTTAGAAAATGTCTATTTCAAATGCTTTAAAGGATTAAAACATATCCATAAATTTCATTTTATTGTTAATTTTACCAAAAAAATTAAAATTTATTTTTGTTTAAGCCTGTAATTTAGCCAAAACAGCATGAGCTACAGTTGGCCAAATTTCAGTAAAACTTATCCATTTGTTCCCCTTCAATTTAAGTACCATAACACTATTAGTTGATATGCAATTTTTTTGAGCTATGATTGAGTTTTTGTAAAAAAAAAAACGACCATAAAAACGCGTACAGACCATCTTACGTGTTACCTAGAGGAGATGTCTTAATTTTTATAACTACCCAAATAAGTGAGATGAATGAGCGGATTTTTTTTTTTACATTAAATTAATGAGGACTGCAGAATATAATGACCATAGGTCCATCCTAATTGACCATAGTCCTATGGACAATGTAAAATGAAATTTTAACTCTTATGATATTTGACCGGAATATAATTTATCATTATAAAAATGGCAAGTATTATTATTATTATTTTTTTTTTCAAACTTACATCATGCTAAATGCAATTATTAATTAAATTCATTAAAAAATAAGGGGTTGACATTGTTAAATAGAACACAACACACCCTGTGGAAACAGTAATAATACTAAACTAAAAATAATAATGCTATTGTAGAAATAAGTTTTGTATAGAAAAAACTTGTTGGACAAATTCTTTAATGTAGAATTGCATTTAAGATGATTAAGTTAAAAATAAATTATTTTATACATATTTCACATTTTTATAATGATAACTTACATTGGTCAAATATCGTAAGAGTTAACTTTTACAGAGTCCATAGTATATGGTCTTTTACATAGTCAATGTGGACATTTAGGGTTGACCTATGGACAGTATGGTCTCCAGTCCTCATTAATTTAATGTAAAAAAAAAAATCCGCTTATTCATCTCACTTATTAGGGTAATTATAAAAATTAAGACATCTCCTCTAGGTAACACGTAAGGTGGTCTGTACGCGTTTTTACGGTCGTTTTTTTTTTTTTACAAAAACTCAATTATAGCTCAAAAAAATTGCATATCAACTAATAGTGTTATGGTACTTAAATTGAAGGGGAACAAATGGAGAAGTTTTACTGAAATTTGGCAAACTGTAGCTCATGCCGTTTTGGCTAAATTACAGGCTTAAACAAATATAAATTTTAATTTTTTTGGTAAAATTAACAATAAAATGAAATTTATGGATATGTTTTGATCCTTGAAAGCATTTGAAATAGACATTTTCTAAACTGAAATTTTCTCTTCTTTCCAACGGTACCATTATTTCAGCTCTATCATCAACATTTTAGGTGCAGCAATCGATTTTTTAAAGTAAAATAGACGTACCTTGGAAAATAACAAAAAAAATTATTGTGGCGAAACTATTGAGAATTGACCCATGGTATATATAATGTCTTTTGTTGCAAATGATGGGTAGAATCTGCCCTCTTCGTTTGTTACATCTTCGACCAAACACCCTGTATAATTATATATTTAGTATGATGTTATATTAAAATTACGTTATAAAAACAACATTTTATTATGTTATAAACCAAATCAAAATATTATCAAAATTGAAATATATAAAAACAGTCTGTCAATAATTAGTGTAGCACATAGCTTCCTTGCATCCTATTTTGTAGGCTTTAATGATTTTATCCTTTTAAAACCTATTAAAGTCAAAGTTTAATTTTCCCCCGGTTTTTAAATCTGAAAAATAAGATTATTTTGAACTTTCACATTTGTAAAAGTATCAATTTAGCAAAATTTAAAGATTGCAGACAGTTGAAATTAATCTGGGGCTATCTGCTTTTTCTGGGGGTCTACTTTCTTGGGATTCATATAATGTGTTCAATAGGTGATAGGTGGTAGTTTACATTTTGTTTTAGATTATTTTCTTAAATATCTCGAATACTAGATTTAAAATTCTAATTTAAATTGAATACATTGGAGATTTTTTAAAAATTAAAAATCAGAACGTTTTTTTTAAATTTTTTTGACTTTTAGAACTGCACTATTATCACAGACATGTCAAGTAAACAAAGAAAGTGAAAAATAATATTAATAACTAAACATTTCTAATTTAACAGGCAGCTACATTTGGTACTGGAGATTATTTTGGTGAAGTTTCATTATACGCTTCTGAATCAAAACGACAAACAAAAGTCGTAACAACAGATATGTGCTACTTCTGGGTCATGTCTGATTACAATTTCAACTACGTTTTAAATATGATACGTCAACCCTTGGAATTGAGAAGTGACTATTTTATAACAAGAAGAGACATTACCACTGCTGCAATAGGCTAAGGTAAAATACAGATATTAAATATTTTTATTAATTTAATTATTTTAAATAAAACTGTATATTCTGACTGTATTCACAAAACATCCAATTACTAAGAGTATTTAGGATAAAGATCAGTCCGGATAATTGATTTCCAATAAAATAATGTATTTTAAAGGGAAAAAGTCAAGTACTAATTTAACTTAAGTATTTTCAGATTAAAAATATAAAAATTTGTATAAAATAGTCAAAAGAAGCCTGTGGTGAAATTAGCTGTAAATTTTTCTTTGCAGTTATCAATTCTTGAGTTAATATCTAGTAAACAAGAATAAATGGCTCACTTTTGCATTTATTGCTACTGACTGACAAGAAGATTATTTTTTTATGGTTATAAAAATCTTGTAATTTGCATCTTAATTTAGGTACTGTAGAATTTACGTTTTTCTTTATAAATTTTATTGTTCACATTTTGTTATTTTTAACAATTCTTCTATTCTTGGGGGGGGGATAACTACCCAAATAAGTGAGATGAATGAGCGGATTTTTTTTTTTACATTAAATTAATGAGGACTGCAGAATATAATGACCATAGGTCCATCCTAATTGACNGGGGGGGGGGAGTCTAGGATGAAATTTATAAAAAAAAAATTGTGAAAATTTTGAGTCAGTTAGATTATAACATAAACCATAAAAAAATATGTTCTAGTCAATATTAGCTTGAGAATGATCCAAAGGGGTTGAAATATTGCAATAATGCAAAAGTAAGCCTTTTTTATTTTCTCAGTAGTTTTCCGTAGTTGAAAGTTAACACCTTTCTTTTTTTGATTATTTTTAATGTAAGTTTATGGATGATAAAGGTGTGGTAATGTAATACGAAATACGTTTTTATTCATTATGAGACGATTAGACTATTATATAAGGTCATTTTAAATCAATCTTATATTTAGTTCTATAATAAAAAAATAAATAAAAAATTCTTGAAAGAGTTAATTAATAATAATGAAACAACAATCTAATAATGAAAAATATTAGAAGTAAAAGATAAATTAAATACAATTTGCAATAAAAATTAAATTAATTAATTAACGAATCCGAATTGGTTATGTATGAAGTTATTGACTATCGAGAATAAAACATAAATGAATTAAAATAAATATAATTCTTTTTAATGAATTACAGTTTCTAATACCCACTCCTAGCTACAAAATTACAATAAATAAAACAATTGTTTCCCCCATAACTAAAGATTAAAAATAATAAGATGGTTGGGGGATTAAGATCTAAACTGACCATGAATTACAAGATAAAAAGAACTTTTCATATATACTACGTTTTTAAAATTTCTGATTGATCATATAAACAAATTCTCATTTTTAAGTTTTAGGTAGTATTCATACTACGGAAAGTTTAAATTATAATAAACGAATTCATATAAAAAAAATCATATGACCCTATTCCGAACCGTTTTTTCAGGTATTATTCATTGGTAATTGAGTTCTTCCGTCTAAACGGAAATAGATAAAGGGATATTTGGTATGCAGATATCGTATAAACTTAATATTACATTACATTATATATTAAACCATTAATGACATCTGGCTTTTTGCAACCTGTGTATAACCTACCTTTGATTAAAATAAGTTCAATTTTATCAAAGCAACAGATTATCCCGGTTTGATTTCCCAAAATATTACTGACTGACTGCATGTAAACACTGTGTGTATACACTGTTGACTGCTGTATGCAATAATTAGTGGTAAACCGAAAAACATCCCTAAGCCGTAGGATTATAACATAATCTTTACCGAATGCTATCATAATCATAATTATCATAAATTATATAATAATAATAATAGGAAGATAACATTTGTTGTGTATGGAAAGTTAGTTTGGAAAAAATCCACTAGGAGGTTATGATTTATCTTAATTCTTGCGGATTTTTTCCGAACTAACTTACCATACAACGACGACGAACGAATTAAATTCTTCTGAAGTATGGCTAAAAGTATTAAAACAATGCATTGTCGTCGTGTTCTGAAAGTTTCAAATGCCTAGCAACTCGGGAAGTTAGTTAAAAATCGATTGCAAGATTTGTACTGGACCCACAAACAAACAAATAAGAAAACAAGCTAATAAAAATGTAGTAAAAACCCTCCATTTCAAATGAAAAGGAAAAAAAGATAGTGATCCAGTAGAGGGAGAAAAAAATAATAATTATAGAAGTAATAATAAAAGAAAGTAAGTGTCCAAGTACCTTGGATGATAATTGAGGATTTATTAAAAAGTAGAATAATAAAGATAGCATAGAATATTGACCTGGTGTAATGGTGTGAGATGCGATGAAGAGGTGGTCTGCATTCGTCAGCAAACTGGATTGGTATAAAAGTGTCTGGATGGGACACATAAGGAAGGGTTGAACTGAGATAAAAGAAAATAATTTATCCTGACAGATATATCACTTCCATCACATATTATATGTGACTTGCAAAAAGGATATGAGCTGCTCTGGCCAGGTTGGCCAATACAAGATAAATATATAAAAATAAACTAAACAAAGATTTGTTAGAAATATGAAAGTTCTAAACAAAGATTAGCTGACAACCAAGGGGGACACTCAGCTGTGCCCCAAAACAAATAAAAAATATTTAAAATAGAAACAAAAAAGTATACTACAAACTTAACATAAACTTATTTTAAATAAATAAATAAAATAAACTTTGGCTTTAACAAGTAACTAATTAATTAAAATAAATTACACATTCATGGAATAGATTAACAAACATAGTAGTCTCATATTAGTCCAGTCAATAGGGAGAAAAAAAGGGCCTTACCGTGCAAAAGGTGAGGTAGAAGCGATTTTGATATATGTTACTAAGGTCTGGGCCCTGATTAAAAATCCAAGTTTTCGACCTCAGGGGGGGTCGGCGCGCCCCGCGCCCCCCCTTCAAAGGTACGAAAATTGGGTTTTTTCACTATAACTCCTAAACTGTTGATCCTACGGGAAAACATGTTCAGTACAAAATTAATCTAGACAAAATTACCGACATTTTTTATATGAACATTTTTTTTGTAACTCTATTGTGTAACGAGCTACAGCGGCGGAAACATGAGTATTTTTTCATCAAAATGGCCCCACTCTAAATTTTTCATATTTTTAAAATTTTTAGGGGCTATTCATTACTAGCCCAGGAAAAAAAGGCTTTTAAACAACAAAAGGTTGGGTAGGAACACTTTTTGATATATTTTATTTAATTTTGGTCCTTAGGGGGGGAAGGAGGGGGGTTTATGCTATCTATCATGTTGCATTAAATGTGCAAGAAATGGTTGTTTTTTAAAAGATAATTTCTCAACGGTACATCCTACAACAAAATGTTTTATACAAAATTAAAGAGGACAAAATTCCCTACAAGTTTTTCCAATACATTTTTTTTGTAACTACGTCGTGTAACGAGTTACAGCGGTGGAAACGTGAAATTTGTATCCCAAAATTCGCAATTTTTTCATATTGTAAAAATGGTTAGTGGCTATTCATTACTAGCCGAGGATAAAAAAAAGGCTTTTGAACTACAAAAGGTGGGGAGGAAATACTTTTTGGTACATTTAATTTGATTTTAAAACCTCGGGGGGAGAGTTGGTGGGGGGGGGGGGGGACATAATTCCCTAAAGAAAATTAAACTGTTTTATAATTAACTATTACCTATGAAAGCAAAATATAATGTCTTTCATTCTTTCTTTCTTCTGTCTAATTCAGGTAATTTTATAGCTCATTATTGTCACCAGTGAGCTTTCATTTTAACATGACATATTTAAAGCAAATTTCAATGACGATTTCTATGAAATTTTGCTTGTATGTTGAGATATTAAGATATTGAGAAATTGAGATATTAATTTTAGCTCTGCATTTAGGGGCGCTAAACCACAAAAACTTTTGAAAATGGTCACAAAGAGTTTGATTTATACGTTCTAAAATTAGTCTATTTTAATATTAATCTAACTATATAAGCTTTTTTCGCAAAAAATATTAAGTTCCTGAGAAAATAGTTGTAAACGAGCTAGGGGTGAGAAGTCGTGTTAGGTTCCTTGCCCTCGAAAAGTTTCTTGTATGATAAATTTATCAAATAATAATTGTAAATTAAATAACAATTGTTAAAAATAACTACGAAAAAAGGGCCGGCGTGGCCGAGTGGATAACATCCTCGGCTCTGAAACCAATGTCTGAAACCCGACGTGAGTTCGAATTTTATCCTCAGCTAGTAATGAATAGCCACTAACCATTTTTACAATATGAAAAAATTGCGAATTTTGGGATACAAATTTCACGTTTCCACCGCTGTAACTCGTTACACGACGTAGTTACAAAAAAAATGTATTGGAAAAACTTGTAGGGAATTTTGTCCTCTTTAATTTTGTATAAAACATTTTGTTGTAGGATGTACCGTTGAGAAATTATCTTTTAAAAAACAACCATTTCTTGCACATTTAATGCAACATGATAGATAGCATAAACCCCCCTCCTTCCCCCCCTAAGGACCAAAATTAAATAAAATATATCAAAAAGTGTTCCTACCCAACCTTTTGTTGTTTAAAAGCCTTTTTTTCCTGGGCTAGTAATGAATAGCCCCTAAAAATTTTAAAAATATGAAAAATTTAGAGTGGGGCCATTTTGATGAAAAAATACTCATGTTTCCGCCGCTGTAGCTCGTTACACAATAGAGTTACAAAAAAAATGTTCATATAAAAAATGTCGGTAATTTTGTCTAGATTAATTTTGTACTGAACATGTTTTCCCGTAGGATCAACAGTTGAGGAGTTATAGTGAAAAAACCCAATTTTCGTACCTTTGAAGGGGGGGCGCGGGGCGCGCCGACCCCCCCTGAGGTCGAAAACTTGGATTTTTAATCAGGGCCCAGACCTTAGTAACATATATCAAAATCGCTTCTACCTCACCTTTTGCACGGTAAAACTCCCTATTGACTGGACTATATTAACTTCCTTATAATTAAGAATACATAGATTAATAATTAAAACAGTAAATATTAAACATTCAACAACCTCAGTAAAATATTCCAATAACATTACTAAGCAAATTTCACTTTTTTTTCTTTAATTTAAATATCTGCATGAATTTTAATTTTTGGTTTGGTTTAATGTTAAAAGTCAATATTTTAATGGTTATTTTGCTTAATAGTAAGTACATGCTCTGAAATTTTAAGATCCTCTCTCATAGAGGGAGGAAAAATATTTTTTAATTTACCTCAATGACACTATTAGTAAGTAAGACATTATTTATTATTATTGACATTAATTATAAAAATGAATGTATTTTTTAAATTACTCAGGTTCAAAATTAAAAATTAAATTATTGATAATTATTTACTCAAATTGATTTAATTATAAAAAAAAGGAATTATTATAAATTAATATAATATATTCTTTTTTTTATTAGTATAGAACGAAATATAAGATTATTGATAAAGATATTATATAAGGATCTCATAATGGGTAAGAACCGATGTTTTATACCATAACCACCTTTCATCCATAAACTTGCAATAAAATAGTTATTTATGCAACAAGGGAGAGAAGTATGTTTTCCTGCTCAAGGTTAAGTTTTCTCCTGAGGCACCGCCGAAAGAGAAAACTTCATTAGCTCCCAAGGCCTTAGGCCGAGGGCCATGTTGCGTATTAAATTTTATCTACGACTAGTGCACCATGGGTAATAGCTATTAAGTTTGAAGGTATAAAAGTTTTACCTACAAATTCACGTAATTTAAACACCTTAAACTCATATTTAGTTACTTGATTTATTAAAATAACAATTACGTTTAGTTCGTTTTTAATTAACAGGGAGGGAAGTAACACTTCCCTCCCTGTTATTACCAATGTAAAGTCCACTTACAATGCAAGTCGTAGATAAAAACTATTTAAGAATTAAAAACCACAACGAATGAAAACTACAAAGATCGAAAACCACCAACATTTAATCTTTTACCCTAGGAGGAGTCAACTAACGCAAAAGTGAGATTTTTTTAATCCTTAATAGAACCAAATACTAAAGAACTCTTTTTTTCTTTTTTTTTTTTTTGTTCAAAGAAGTATATTGCCTTCTCAACCAAAAAAATAATTATCTGGATAATCAGAGTTTTATTAGTTGAACTGAGGTACAATTTTTTTTTTTTTTTTTTTTTTTAGAAGAGTTCCCAAACATTTAAGAAGCACAATAAAGTAAAAACGCACAATAAACACTAAATTACAGAATGTGGTTTGTAGATAGGTCACAAGGGATAATTAATTATTAATTAATTATCCCTCAAGTGAACCATCTACAAACCACATTCAGAATTATTTTAAAGGGATCAAACTTGAAGGGATCAAAATACTAAATACATGCAAATTTTTGAGTCTTTATGTAGCACCAGAGTTGATAAATATTTGTAGAGATTAAATGAGGAAAAGAAATAGTTTTAAAAGTAAATATTATGTTTAGTATGGGTAGAGTCAGTATGGGTAGAATGTGTGTGAAGAAGAAATGTTATTGCTGACATGTACGAAGTTTTCAAAAAGCATATTTTGAAATGCATCATGTCTAAATGGACTTAAAAAGCAAGGATTTGTTTAATAACAATAATGCTCAAATTAAAAAAGAATGTAATTTTCACACTGCAAGAGTCAAAATTTATATTTATTTATTTTACATAAATAATTTATAATTGATTAAAAAAATGTTAACAAAATAAACACAGTAAATATTTAATACAAAAAACAACATATTGCACAAATAAATACACCTACATAATTTTTTATTAAACATAAAAATACTTACTAAAATGTAATTTTTTTAAAAAAAATAATAAAATAAACATTTTAAAAACAGTAACATAGAGGGTATCAAAATTAAGAAATGGATCTAAATACAAAAAAAATAAAAAAAATATTAATAAAATCTACAAAAATGTTGGAATAAAAACTAGAGATCACTACTTAAAAAGCAAGGATTTGTTTAATAACAATAATGCTCAAATTAAAAAAGAATGTAATTTTCACACTGCAAGAGTCAAAATTTATATTTATTTATTTTACATAAATAATTTATAATTGATTAAAAAAATGTTAACAAAATAAACACAGTAAATATTTAATACAAAAAACAACATATTGCACAAATAAATACACCTACATAATTTTTTATTAAACATAAAAATACTTACTAAAATGTAATTTTTTTAAAAAAAATAATAAAATAAACATTTTAAAAACAGTAACATAGAGGGTATCAAAATTAAGAAATGGATCTAAATACAAAAAAAATAAAAAAAATATTAATAAAATCTACAAAAATGTTGGAATAAAAACTAGAGATCACTACATAAAATTTGATTTAAAAAATATTATAGTTACTTTAATAACTAAATTATACCTAGGAACTTATTATAGTATGTCAAACAAGTGAATTTACTTGACAGATCATGCCAAAGGCATTGGAAGGCAGTTTGTAACTCTGAGAAGGGTAGACTTCCATTAAAGTAAATTGTTATAATATGGTGTCATCTATGAAGTACATTCATTTGTTAAACAGATAATATTCTTTGTGAAATATTTGATACTAAAATCATCAATCATTCCATGTTTAACTGTTGTTATCCAATATGAGATAAAAATGGAGTAAAAATTTATTGGTTAATATCATTTTTTTTTTTTAAAAATTACATAACTAATTATTAAATGGGTCTACTAACTCCAAAATAATATCATCCCTCTACCATGTTATACTAATATTGACTAAAATATTGCAAAAACAAGGAAACTTTATCTATTAAGAATTTGGGTTTGGCTGCAAAGAAAAAAAAACACAGAAGGGAAGAAAATTGGTTCACTCTTGACCAAGTTAACGGTCAAAACTATTTTGTTACAAAATATCAGTTTTAACAATTGCAATGTGCTATTATGAATATTTTTTTAAAATAAAATAATCAATTTGGCACTGATTTTAATTCACTATGTGTAAGTTACACAAAATCTAGACAGAAACATAAACTTTTCTTTTCAAGGAAATACAAATTTTAAGGGAAGAATAGGCAATCCGACCTAGATTCCCTAAGGCCACACTAAAGTCCGGATTTGTAAGCCTAGTCCGGTTGTGTTCCTAGCCAAGTTTTTTATTTTGGGTGCCGTTTCATTTACGTCTCTATTAACACATCAATACGTTATTAATACAGGTTGGGAGATACGGCAACTTTACTCATCTACTCAATCTAATTATCAGTGAAAGACATGACACCTCCCTCGATTCAAAATCATCAGATATATCAGTGTTTAGTTAGGTTCCGTGTGGAGTTTAGAGTACACTAATCACTTGGTTACACCAGTCTCTTAGCTAGGTGTAATTATTATACTTAATAATATGAGTGCAAGATGAAGAAATTATTAAAAGAAATGTTTAGATTGTACAATCATTCTGATTAATTAGCCAATACATTTATTTAAACCATATCAAAATTAAATCAATAATCGTGTGCATGGGACAAAAGATCTTTTGTGGCTATATGGTTTTGCTAGCTTTCCTTTTGGAAACCTGAAAGACTCGAGGTGTATTTGATTATCTATGAATCCAAAAAAATAAGGTTCACTCATGTCACCTAGCTTGACATTTTTTAGGTAACAATAAATATGAACCCGAAAAACAGGGTTTCCCAAACCCTAACACTCAAAAGTCCATAATCAACTACCTATTATTTAATTATTATTAAAAAAGGTTAATAATATTTGAAGATTTGCTCTAACAAACATAATTAGAACACGCCTTAAGTACACTAATAGACAGGCAAGGTGGTATATTTTTTAATTAATGGTATTTATCTCAATAAGAAATGTTTATTACAAAAGTATGATCTTTTCCGTGGATGCATTGTATAATTAAAACGAATCAAGACATCAGGAATGAATAGACAATACTAAATGCTTAAGCTCTTTTAAACTATCTCCTCAAATTTGTTTCTCTTTAAATCATGATGATCGTATAACCAGTGCAAACCAAATATCTAGGCTGTAATTTCTCAAATGAAACTACAGTAGAACTTCTCAATAATAGACAAATAGAGGCTAAGGGTTATGGAGGGTCAGTTATTATGAAAGTCCATTATATAAGGGACATTTTGTTATCAAAAAAAAAATAAAAATAAAACACTTTCATTTTTGGATTCTACATTTTTTTTTCCCCCTAGTGAAAGTTTCGTTATAGTGAATCTTCAGTCCTCGTGAATTTTGGCATCAATACCAAATCATCCAAGATAACTGACGGTCGGCCTGAGCAATATTCATCATAGACATTTTCACAGCCGTTCTTGAATCTCAGACCCACTTAAGCACTTTTCCTTCAATTATTGCGTTTGCTCCACAAACTTCACATATTAGTCGGTAAATATCGATAGCTGACAGTTTCTTGTAGACAAAATAAACGTATCCCTGACCGTATCTTGCGCAAGACGAACAGGTTAGCTACAGACAAGAGCTGAGACTAATGAGAGGTTGTTTACAATGGTTGCCAGGAAATTACGCATGCGCTTATTACGATGTGTGCACATTCTACAAGGACACAGAATGGAAGGGCCCTTACTTAAAAAAACGTCCCTCATATAAAAAAAAATAATAAATAATAATAATTTTAAATTTAATGAAAACGGGTGCGTGTCAGCAAAAGTAGAGTAGTTAACTATAAAAAAGTGTTTACTATGCATTGAAAAAAAAAAAAAATAGCCATAAACAAAAGATTTAATAAGCTATATTTGAAATACTGAACAAAAGAAAACCGTATTCAGGGTCTTGGGTTGGGCAGCATATCAAAGAATTTTATAGAAAGACTTGTCAAGTAATAATCAGAGAACTAACTGTCCAGCTTGGAAATACAGATAAAAAATTAAAACAATTAGTTATTTTATGTATTATAATTTTTACGTCCGCTATAGAAGGATACATTATTGTAGGAGATTCTACTCTATTCAGCTTTAATTTTGGAAGAACTTTGTACTTTTTTCACATACAATTATTTTATCAAAAAATAACCTCTATATTATTTCTTTAATATAATGTAGAAACCAATAGCTTAAAATATTTCACTACCATTCCCAAATTTCAGTCATGTAGCAGCTCCAAATCATTAGTGCTCATACAAAAAAAAATACTAATAAATATCTCCTATTAAATTACTATAAAAGGTAACTTTCATAAAAACTATTTTTTTTTTCCTTTTTAAATCTTAAAATTAAATAATTACCTTCACCTTTTCTTCATAAAATACTTTTCATCAGTGTATTCAATTTTATGAAGTAATAAGTATCATCTAAAAATTGATTAGTTCTGTTAGTCTTCGTTTTCTCATGTGATCATATTTATTTGTGATTCTGCAAACCTTTTGAAGTAGAAACAATGAAGTGTGTCAAATTCAACTAAAAAAAAAAAAAATAAAAAAAATAAATAATAATAATAATTAAAAAAATGAGTAAGGCTAAGAATTGAACCAATATTTTGGGTTTTCAGAGAAGTGAAGATTAGTCTACATTAGAGAATAGTAAATGTTCTATTTTATGAACAATAATAATGATTAACTTGGCTTTTCAGTGAAATCCATGTCATAAAGGGTTTAAAAGTTCGACCTTTCACTTTCACTACTAAAAGTATAACAACAAGATATACAGTATAGATCATGGTTGTTTCAATTTAACATCACGATGCACCGCATCCCTGAAAATACTTTCAGTGAAGTAAAAGATCAGATTAGAAACCCTAGATGAAAACCAATTAATTTATTAAGCCAACCTGTGGAAGCCTACAAACTAAAATAATAATAATCTTTGATTTCAGGAGTGTTACAATAATAGTTAAGATTTTAATATCTTTTTTTATTTTTTTCCATGGAAAAAAATAAATATATTAGTAATATTTAATGGTGGGTTATTAATCACTTATCAAGGATTAGGGAGTTTGATAAGGCACAACCCTGATAAAAAAAATTAAAATTATGAGCAGATAAGATTACACCATACCCTGAACATTAAAAAAGGTCTTAGTTTCAAAATCCACTTTGTAGGGTAATAATTTATCTTATTACTATTGGACACATCACCATTTCATCGCAGAATATAGTATGCAATATGAGTAAATATAAAAACTCTCAATCAATGATAAAAAAAAGTTAATAATTTATAATTACCTCTTTGAGATAGTAATAGAAGGGGAAATTAGAGGGATATAGACACCAGATCCCACTGTCTATTAGATTCATTGGCACAAATAGATAAGGAAAGATATGAATTGAGCGTTGGGTTCTCAGCTGATAGACATGTTCCAGCCGCTACATTGTATATAGGAGATTTATACGAGACTTTGTGCTTCCACTGTTGACTACCTCCCATTTCGTGACATTTGCCTAGCTTTGGATAATTATCACCGGCATCCATGCACAAGTATTGGGCCAATCGAAACTCACCTTTTTCTGTTTCAGACCACAATTGATTTTTAACTCTTAGACATGATTTTAAAATAAGTCTACTACCTTTAGATTTATGATCTTTTTCTGAAGCGACACACAGATTTGTATCACTAAGCCTGATTTGATAATGGGATGTATATTTATGAGATTTTTTAAAATCGTTCGGCTCCAAAGCTTGGGCTTTTTTCCTTTTAACTTCAGGCGAGTCAGATATCAGTGATAGCTGGGGGTATATATTCTCTAAAAACCAGGCAAAAGAATTACACTTCAAATGAGAACGTAACGAAACTCTAGCAGACACATCGCCAAAGTGTACTTTCATAGCTTCCGGTTGGTGTTTGAAAAAGTTATCGATAAACTGATCTAACCAAACATGTGCTACTCTCAGAGAGTTTTTAAGCATGGTATCCTCACCACCAGGAGAACCGTAAGGCCTTCTTTTTCTAAAAACATGGCCTACTCTGGAACATGGGATTATTTCTATTCGACCACCACACATCCACAACCTAAATGATATTTCAAGGTTTTCTCCACCCCAAACCTCCATTCCTGAATCATATTTTCCCATCTCGTTAAAGTAATTCCTTTCAATCGCAAAGAGTCCTCCAGCCATAGTTGGAGACATAATTGGTTTAACGAAATCCTCTTCTTTATTCAATGTTCCAACAGGAAGATTCTCCCATTTAAAGTGCAGGCCCCAATTAAATCCTCCTCTCACAATTGGCGAAGATTCGTATCTAAATGTATCCGCATTTATAATATCAATTATAGGTGTGACTACATTTGTCCGATTTTCATGTATGCGATGTAGTAATGGCTGAGCCCACAAAACATTAACTTCTATATGGCTGTCTAGAAATATCAAAACATCACCAGTTGCTTTATCGGCACCGAAGATTCTAGCTCTTATTAATCCTTCTCTTCTATTAGTTAAAAACAATTTTACTTTTTTAATTAAATTGGTTTCTAAATACTCTTTGACTTTATTGTGTAAACCTTCAATATCACTGGCATCGTCAACGAGAATAATTTCGTGTAAGAGATTCTCAGGAGTTCTGTCTAGAATACTGTGAATAGATCTCATCAATGTGTCAAACTGTTCATTATAGAAGCAGATGACAACACTGGCAGAGGGTAAATTTTTCGAATAGTGTTGTTCCTTACACAGTTTGTGACGAGTGTCAGGAATATCTCGGTGGTAATCCAGATTCTTACTTGCTAAAGCGTTAAATCCAAAAAGTCTGTAACCCTCGTCCCGTATTTTCAAATCTTTGACATTTCTCACCAGTCCTATCCCCTCGAAATCGTCCGTTTCAATAAGCGGTTTTATAGGTACAGGATGTAACTTCTGTCTCGCGAACTTATTGATAGAAGCCCACGGCTTTTCTCCACTAGGGTCGAGATATTTACTCTTCTCTCTCAGTCTCTGTTTGTCGTTGTCTTCGTAAGGAAGAATAACATCATTGCGATGATACTTTTTCCTCTGCTTGTAAAGAGGTAGAACAGAAGGCTTACCAGGTCTTTGAAGAGACGCAGGGTCCTGACTCAACTTGGAATATAAATAAAGACTGATGGACCAGGTCAACGAAGCAACGATGATACCTAATATAAAATATTTATACCGTTTCTCAAATAGAAATATCATTATGAAAAGAGCTACACTAAAATCACAGAGCATTCATTAGAATATTTCTATCAGTATCAAGGAAACATTACATACTAATTAATAACTAATGCAAAAAATTGCGAAAAACACAACGCATACTACATAAAATCCTTTCTAAAATTTATATGCAAAATTTTTAAAAATATTTTTAATTTCTAATTGTAATGGCGTATAAGGCTCAAATACAGAAATTCCAAGAATGGTGATATTTTAAGCTAATTTTATATTAATTTAAAACAAAGTAATAATAATAATATTTATTTTTTTCGAATTTTATATTATTATAAAAAATTAAAATCGAATCTCGTATTTTATTTATTATTTTAAAAACATGTGACTAGTCATTGTTTTATTATGTTGACAATCCTGATCAAAAGACAGGTACTATTTTGAACATGGCTTCGTAAACGTGTGTTAAATTTTTTTTTATAGATTTTTCATATAAAATTTATTCCTTTATTAGATTTGCTTGTATTTAAAATAGTTTAGTTGTTCAATTAATCATTTTTCAATGGGTAACGTGCTCGCATCTAGTCTTCCTCCGAAAGAACCCGCGCCCGAATGTTCGCCGGTCATAATACCGTCGCCCGTCGATGAAATTTTAGAAAATCCTGGTTCTTTAGAGGACCTTCATAAAAAGTGTAAAGGTTCGTCGTCTTCTTTTTTTCATATTTGTCATAAGATTTGTTAAAAAGTTTTATTAGGGAAAATGGTCTTAGCTCTGATTTCAATGTATCAGGTTGCAGTTACCATGAAAGTGAGGTAACTTTCAGTGAATATTGATCTTAGTTACGGAGATCAGCTATCTTAAAAAATTGAATAATTTTGATTATGATATAAATTGTTAATTCGATAGACGAAAAGGGTATAAACTTATACCTATTTTAAGGATAATAAGTACCCCATGTAACCAAAATATAACCATATTTCTTCCTGTAACCACTTAATAACCTCGCAAAATTAGTTATCTGGTCTTATCATTAGGTCAGTGCTGAATTTAATATAGAGCTGTTCGAAGTTGATTCCATCTTAGCCTTTTTATTTTTTTGTCTTACTAAGACATAATTGAGATTTAGCTTACTGTGCCTAAGTATGCTACAGTTATATTTTTATTTACATAACCTTCATCTTATGTATATTTGGCTAAGCTTTAAAATGCGGTAACCTAGTCTGAAATACTCTGTTTTTTCGCCTGATTACACTTCAAAATTGAGATATTTTGAAGAGATCTTGCCCCTTCTTCAATGTTTATTAAATAAAGGAATATTATAACTTAAGAGTGATTCTATCCTTTTGTCAAAACAGTGTTTAGAATGGAATAAAAACGTGTTGCGGCCTGTGGGCTTTGTAACCTAATTCTAAAGCTGTTCTAAAGAGTATTATTTATAGGTAGCTCATAGCTATCATCTTTGCGTTGAAAACTGAAGGTTATTGTTTCGATTCCGATACCGCCAAGTGGAGGTATGCTTAGTGTTCAAAGTAGGCTCAAGTGAACTGGTATCTATCCAGTTGCCTTTGCCAATTAGATTTATTTAGATACTGGAGCGACACTTTCACCTTGTGCCATTCATTACGCACTACACAGCTGTTGCTCTACAGATTATTATTATTAGTTGGTTTTGTCAGATAATGGAGCTAAACTTTTACCTTGTATCATGCATGAAGCACTACATGGGCTATTGCTCTGCAGATTTTTATAATTAGTTAACTCTATTAAGCCTAAAATTACCTCCCCCCCCCCCATACTGAAATGTAAGATTAACTCAATAATCCACTTAAGCTAAGTTTTTAAATACTGTAACCATGGCCACAAGTGCCGCAACAATCTTTTTTAAGTATATTACACTTCCAGATTCTTATACACACATCTGATCATGTTTCAAATTTTAAATCAGACAAATTGAATGATTAAATAACATAATTTATACAATCATGATTATGTTCCTTTGTCACAACACTTATAAGAAAACAGTCTGTAGCAAGATTGAGAGCTGTATTCTAATTATTCATGATCGACCTGATAATATTTTTATAATCTTAGCCAAGGCTCCTAAAATATATATATATATATCTCTTTAGTAAAGGTGTTTATTGCTGATAAAATTTGAAAAACCTCAGTTAGCTGTGGAAAAATACACTGCGAGTTCTTGGTACTTCATAATTTTAAGTGTTAGTTGTTGTTATTAGTTTCTTAATGGAAAATAAATAGGCATTTTCTTTGTTGTTAAGTTAACTTGGAGAAGGATAAATCCTTTAATCTCTCTGACGGCCATTTTATCAAATAAATTGAAATTGTGATGCATGCCACCCTGGTGTACAATAGAACACTGTTTCATACATTGAAGTTACTCTTGGTGAAGAGACACCTTTCTTTGAAATATTAATTTAAAGTTTTATTTTATTTCATTTTCAGAACTTTTTCCTATAAATTTTGAAGGGGCTAAAATTGCAGTGCAGAAAGGACTGAACAACCATTTCCAGGTTACTCATTCCATAAACCTTAGTTCGGTCAATCCTTCGGGTTACAGGTGAGTTTATTTACATCATTCTTTTACACTATGAACTATTAATCCCAAGCAATTAAATTTAAAACAAAAATGTACATTTTAATGTTTTTTTTATGCAAGTGTCTGGTTTTTATTTCCTGAGAGCCAACATGCTTGGTGTTATATCGGTATTGAAAAGTAAATGCATAGCTACATGGCACAGGAGTGTTGTCTGTTGGTTTCATAAACCTGACATTATGGCCAATTGGAGCCAAAGCGCTGGACCCTGTGACCCTGTATCACCTATACCAGGACCCCTGTCCCCTTGAACGCTGTTATGCTGTGGAGAGAATGTGATATTATTAATGTGTGTTGGTATAAAATGCTGATTATATTTTGTTTAGGTTTGGAGCCACTTATGTTGGCTTACAGCAGTTTGGACCTGCAGAATCATACCCTGTACTTATCGGAGACATAGATCCAGAAGGCAACTTAAATGCAAACATTTATCACAAGTTTACTGAAAATATTCTTACTAAGTTTCAAGCTCAGGTATTAAATACTTATGTATGTGTTATAATTCTTAAGGAGGTACCTCTTCAGTGATGGTAGTTTTTGAATAGAAGTCATTACCTCACCCCTTGTTTCTTGGGTGGAAGTTCTTATGGAAGTAATCTAGATGTGACACTAGGAAAAGGTTAAAATTTCTTTCTAGTGATGTTTTCTATCTTCAGCAATGTAATCTATGAGACAGAGCTCAGACTGTAGTGACACAGAGTTAGATCTTAGCTCTGATGATTTAAACTTTATCAAACCACCTCTAATTAATAATTTAATATACCTTGTTTACCCAATATGATCTAACACAACATAATATTAGTGGCAGTGGTGTTTTCAATCAACTGGTCTGTTCCTTAGTTAGAGTAAATAATTAATATAAAAATACTATTTTAAAAAACTGGTCTTATTTTCAACTTTATTTTCTGTATTCTTCACCTAAATTGTTTCCATGTGCAAAATTTGGGGAAGATTAAAAGGCGGGAAGAGGTTCAAAATTGGGGTAACAGAAACGTGCGATGAAACTTACAAAGCTAAGTAATATAAGGCCAGTAAAAAATAAAATAAAAGTCAATTTGTGGCCTCTAATTTTCCTAAATTGTTAACACATTTAATTCAAATGTGATGCACATACTCTAGCATTACTCTAGCACATATAGAAGTCATGGTTTATTTATAAATAATGAATAGGAACTTGTTACTACTAATTAGTAAATTAATCATATAAGTGTATCAATAAATATGATAGAACATCATTATTAGATTTCTAATTTTATGTAAAGTTGTATGTTTAGAAAATATTGTTGATTGAAGATGACTCTGTGTGAGTCAAAACGTTTCAAGATGAAATAGCCATTTGTTTTTAGATAACTAACATTTTTTTACACCTTAATATCCATCTAATAGGTGCCATACTAATAAATAATGAATTGAAATTGGTTTCTAGATGAGATATTGAAAATGAAACAACTAAAATGGATCCAACATTATACCTGTGATATTTTATTCATTTATTTTTTAACTTATATGTTAAAAAAATATAAGTTAAACCCTTACTATTATCCCTAGACCTGAGCTTAATTATTTAAGGTTAGCTTCCTTTAACCGAAACTGTTTTTTAACTATACCTCAATAGTACTACATGGTTTTTGAGAAGAGTTTAGCTCTTTGTGTGGGAGGTCAACTAATATAATTTTAAGGCTGATGTATTTCGGTTTTAGTACTAGCTAATATAGTTTTTAGCAATTTATCTTTAAAAATGATTTAAGGACTCTTATTAAACTTGGTGAATGTTTAACAAATAAAATTATTTGAGCTGATATAAATAAATTGGCCTTTTCGTTAATATTAGTGATAGAGTAATTTTCTATACACATTTAGTTTATTTATTTAGAAAAAAAAGTGTGAGGCTCTCACGCATTAGAAGTGAAACTTAAGTTTTAGAATGCATTGCTCTCTTTTATTTTTTGACGAATTTATTATTTCAGGATTAAGAAATGGTAATGAGAAATAGGAAATTTCATTGAGAAAAAAAATATTGCTATGCTAAGGCAACCACATTTATTCCAATAAAAATAAATGTTTATTTTGATTTGCTGGTCTTTAAATAGATAAGAACAATTAATCTGTAAAAATGTTACACTTGGACGAGTCTCGAATCACAAACATTACACGATTTCACTGTATGAAAAAATTCACTCTTCTGCCACCAAAGAAGTTTCACTTAAAGAAAACAAAAAATGGTATCATTATTTAAGTAATTTCAGTGTGTAAAATATATCTTTTTATGTTGCAGGTACAAAATGGAAAGTTCAATGCTGCAAATTTAATAACTGACTACAGGGGTAGTAATTACACGGCCACACTTACCCTTGCTAACATTGATGTCATCCAAGATTCAGGTTAATATTATAATTTTATGATGCATGTATGTATTTGGGATCAGACAATTTATCTATACGAGGTGCTACCCAAAAGTTCCCGGACTCAGTGTGTAACTCTTCTAACTACTGTAGTACATCAATTTGCCGCTAGGTTTCGGGACTACAGTAGAGTCTCGCTAATCCGGGTTTGATGGGACCGGACCCAGTCCGGATAACCAAAAGTCCGGATTAAAGGGAATCAGTTTTAAAATGTCTATAAAACGAGTTTTAGTTGAGAAAAACTATTAAAATCGATGTTTTTATTGTAAAAGTTATTTTCACTAGTCTCAAAAACATACTTGTACAACTTACATGTCCACTATAGGTCACTATTAGGATTATTCTGTCACTAGTCTGAATTTTATCAAATGAATTTTAAATAAAATTGCAATCTACTAAGCACGTGCAGGTACAGAAGGGACTTCCAGGAAAACAAGCTGTGTTCCGATATGAAATTCGAGCAACGGATAATGATTTCACAAAAATTGGGACATTATACACTCGCGACTTGGCAAAATTTCACGGAACTGTGTTGAGCCGGCGCTACATGTTTCTTAAAAACCCTCTCACCATCTCAGTTGTAGTTTATGTATTTCCTGGAATACACTACCTTTATATCTTCCGCCCTACATTTCTAAGGAACCAAAAGAGATTTGTCGATGTTTTTGCTTATTCCAAATCTGTTTATTTTTAACAGAAATACTGGGTATTCCTCGTGTCCGGACGTAGGAATATCTACAGCACCTGTAAACTATTCTAAGAACAATTTTAGAAATTTTAGTAGACAATAAAACTAGAAACTCCGATTATCTTAACAATTCATAAATCAGAATTAGCCCTGGTTCTAATTTGTACATAGTTTTTGGCCTGTCCGGATTACACGGATGTCCGGACTAGCGGGGTCCGGATAAGCGATACTCTACTGTAGTACTTCTCCCAAACCCCTCCCATCGTTTTCAGATTTTTTGTCTTGTCAGTGAGGTGATATCTGTGTTACTGTTAGTTGAGTTCTGCGATAGCGTAATGAGCGATTTGAAAGAGCAACGCATTTGCACAGCAAATTTTGTTCAAGTTCTGGAAAACGGCGACTGAAACTCAGCAAATGCATCGAGAAGCATTTGGTGATGAAGTCATGGATAAAAACCCAAGCCTTTGAATAGTTTAAGTGGCTCAAGAATGGAAGGACGAGTATGGAAGACGACGAGCGCTCTGGGCGCCCTTCAACTGGAATCAACAACCAAAACATCCAAACTGTGCATGAAACAATTCTCCAAGACCGTCGACAATCAATTCATGACATCTGTAATAAAGTTGGAATGTCCTATGGCACAGTCCAAAGAATTTTTGTGGATGAACTTGGGATGCACAGAATTGCTGCAAACTTTTTTCCCCGTCTGTTGACACATGTTCAAAACCAATATCGTGTTCTCATTTCCCAGGAACTGAAAACATGTGCTGAAAATGATGAAAACTTCCTTCCTTCCATCATTACGGGTAACGCAGTCATGGGTGTATGGGTACGACCCGAAAAAAAAAAAAAAAATTCTTCCTCGGAGCGTTGCTCTTTCATATCGCTCATTACCCTATCGCAGAACACAACTAACAGTAACACAGATATCACCTCACTGACAAGACAAAAAAAACTCCAACAAATCTGAAAACGATAGGAGGGGTTTGGGAGAAGTACTAGTACCGAAACCTAGTGGCAAATCGATGTACTACAGTAGTTAGAAGAGTTACACACTGAGTCCGGGAACTTTTAGGTAGCACCTCGTATTCTATGAGGGCTTTTTTAAAGATAAGCACTGTTTAAGGCGAGCTACAGTTGACAATAAACTAGTAAGGAAATCTGAACTTACTCATACTTTACTTTTGGAACCATGGGTCATCCTTCTTCATCTCTTTCCAGGTTTTTCTGATTCTAAGCCTCCATTTCATTCTTCTTCCTAGTGACAACATGGGCCACCCCACTTATTATCTGAGGGCTCCAATCTAACAAGACATTAGCGACTTTTTTTTATTATTTCATTATTTTACATAGTTTTTATATCATCACTTAAACCCAAGAGTAATTATTAGTAATTACAATTCTAG
This sequence comes from Gerris buenoi, assembly GCA_001010745.2. Classification (NCBI taxonomy): domain Eukaryota; kingdom Metazoa; phylum Arthropoda; class Insecta; order Hemiptera; family Gerridae; genus Gerris; species Gerris buenoi. Next base: position 74,238 of record KZ651677.1, on the reverse strand, counting down.
AATTAAAAAGACAATAAATCCATTAATTAAATGGAAATGTAATTTAATTAAATTACAAGTTTTGTAAGAGGTATTGAGTGGAAAAAAAACCTCTTTTGGTGTGGCACCGCAGATTTAAAGGATTCCCAGCAGTTTAAAATATGAATATATTTTTTAATTTGGTGAGGTTCCTTGTTACCTTCCATGTGTCTCTGTTTTTTAAGAGGGTGGCTTAACATTGAGTTGAAATATTGTATTTATGAGGAACATTTTTGACGGCTTGACAGCTATAATATCCCAAAAAGTATGCTCCTTTCCAATTTTTGTTTTTACTCTTCCTCAACTCCACTTTCTGCACTAACTACATTGGCAAATACTCAAAGATACCAACTTCTTCCAATTCTCCACTCTCATTTTAGACTGAATTACTGTTATTGTTTGCAAAACAAACTAATTTTTGTGAATTTTATTTTTTATCCCCTCAAAAAATTGTTAAATATTTAGTTTTTAATTAGTTTTTTTTTTTTAACTTTTCTTCCATCATTTATTTGATTTTTGTAAGCATTTAGACATTGTTTATAATTTTGCAATATATTTATATATTCTAAACTATCTGTATCTAAATCTAATTTGATGTAATATTTTATTAGGAGTTTATGTAGCCCATTATCTGCAGAATGTAACTAAGAAGTTGGCCCTTGGAGCAGAGTTGGCTTATCAACGAAGCCCTCAGATACCTGGTGGACAAATAGCTGCTGTCTCTATTGCGGGTCGTTACACAGGTAATATCTGCATTAAATTATTCACTTTTAATGTAATGTGATTCTGTTATTGTGTTAAGAAACTTCTTAAACCTTTAAAAGAATGTTATATACACAGGGTGGTCCAAAAATCCCCGCCCCTCTTAACTGAAACTTTGGGAATCATGTATTTATCCACTCGTGTACTAGGGGCAACCACCCATTTTGCCCCAGGCACTTAAATATATCATTTTTATACTTTTGCCCTTATATGGGGGGCAAAATATTGGACCAGCCTGTATTATGTATGATAAGTAATAATGTCTTTACATTGATCAGAATTCCAAAAATTAAAACCTTTCATTTCATTCGCTACAAGCACCAAAACCTGAAGGCTGATATTTTTTTAAATATCCAATAAAATTTGCCCTTAAGTCAAAATGATAACATTTGGATTCTCATACCATTCATATTTGTAAAATTTCCTTTTTATGTATTGATTTTATTTACATTTGTAATGTTATTTTTTTTGCCTAGGTGATGACTACAGTGTAAGTGGTACTCTGGGTGGTTTTGGGCTGCACCTTTGCTACTACCAGAAAGCTTCAGAACAACTTCAACTCGGAGTTGAATGGGAAACTAACTTAAGGATGCAGGAATGTGTTGCTTCAATAGGGTACCAAGTCGACTTGCCAAAAGCCGATTTAGTCTTTAAAGGTAAATGAATTGATATTGAAGGAGGCTAGAAGAAAAGATCCAAAGAATTAAATCAATTATTTATAACAAATTATTAAATGAAGTGAGGGTAGTGAGCTTTTTACATTCAACAAAATATGCTAGTTGTTAGTCTATCCGTCGGTAACATTTACGTGTCCTACAATTACTTAAGTAAAGATTACTAATTTAAATTTAAAAAAAAAAAAAAAAAAAAAAAACAATTTTATGTAATATACTGTATAGCAATCATCAATATGGTATAAAAGAAGTTGATCTATAAAAAAATATTTGTATACACTAGCTTTTATTCATATTATTCTCATCAAACCCTTTCATGTGATACCCATATCATGGGCGTGTAAAAAAATAANCTTTTTACATTCAACAAAATATGCTAGTTGTTAGTCAGGGGGTGTGAGTCCCTCACAACGTGCATAATGCATTTTTAAACCCTTCCACGTTTAAAAAAAAAAAAAAAAAAAATAAACAATTTTATGTAATATACTGTATAGCAATCATCAATATGGTATAAAAGAAGTTGATCTATAAAAAAATATTTGTATACACTAGCTTTTATTCATATTATTCTCATCAAACCCTTTCATGTGATACCCATATCATGGGCGTGTAAAAAAATAACTAGTCGGCGGACTAGTATCTTGGGCTGACCGCAATATTGGATTTAGAATGACGTCACTTAGCTAACCAAGCATTGTCAACCATACTATTCGTGTATGCAAGCATTGTAATCCTTACTATTCGTGTATTCAAAATTTCAATTCAATCGGTTGAAGATAACAGCTTTAAAATTAATTTGCAAGATTTGACCTGAACATACATACAAACATTACAAGTTAAATAAAATCACTAGTTTTTTTTTTTTTATAGTTAAAAAAAAAAAATATTTTTTAATTTTCATGAGGCAGCTAAAACAAAATAAAAAAGGGGTTCAGGTGGTGTAAAACAATGCTTTAAGGAGGGACAATATAGTCCCAATATATAGGGTATGTAGAGTCTTTACAAAGGAGCACTGTTTCACTGAGAGTCCCTATCTGCGAAAGGCTTAAAGTCACTGAAAATCAAATTTACATTTTTATTATTGACTATGTTTCATAAATTATTTGCTTAAAACCTTAAGTACTAATAAGTATTGTTTTTTTCAGGAATGGTTGATTCCAATTGGAATGTGGGTGCCACACTAGACAAAAAACTTACACCAATGCCATTTTCCTTAACCCTCAGCGGAGTATTAAACCACCAAAAGAACCAGTTTCGACTAGGCCTAGGATTCATCATAGGATAGACACCATATATAATTTTATATATATATTTTAAAAATTAAAAAAAAACTTCAACAAACTGAAGGAACAAACAAGATTATATAAAACCACCTTTTTTCCCATCCTAGTGCTTTATTAGATGTTTAATTTTTTTTGTAACATTTGTGTGATTCTAATTTTTTAGTTTGAGCTATTATATGATTGTGAGGTTTCTGTGAAATCTTAATATCATAACATACAAAAGAAAGTTGCCTTTCAATTTTGAAATTGTGGAGAACATCAGAAAGATAAGAAGTATAAATTAAAATATCCTGTAATAGAATTTATGATGTTCAATTTTGAATAATTTTATGTATTGCATTTAAAAAAAGGTTTTTGAATTATTAAATGAATTCTATCTTAGCTGATTATCTCAAAGTGGATTACTATTAAACTAAAATGAAAGAAAAGCCTTAAAATATAATTATTACAATTAAACATTTCTAAATCAGATATTTATTTTACCACTTTCTTAAAGAGAAAAGGAATGACGATTTTTTTCTCACGGTGAAAATGGTTTAGGACTATTTAATTAGACTTTATGAGTAGTCATGAAAAATTATTTCACTTACTAATGACGCTTTTAAAGAGAAAATAATGTAGGTAGGAAAATTAATTTTGTTGAATAAAAACTATTTAAATGAAATAACTGTACTTTGTCGCATTATTATTATTATTTTCTTTTTCCATTTGGCTTTAGTATATTGAAAAATAATTTATTAAATATCTGAAATATTATAACATTTACATGGTGAATTGTTAAAGTCCTATTTTTTATCTTTTGTCTGAATATCTCATTTTGTTTCGATGTTTAAATCATATGATACTGATCTTGACCTTGGGTAAAATATTATGAATATTTTGTCAAATTATCAATATTAGTTTAATACAAAATGCACGTTTCCATTTGACTTAAAAAAAATAATCCTAATCAATCAAACTTGGCTTGATTCCCAAAAATTTAATATGCATTTAACACTTATGACTTTCCATAACGATCAGAATGTAAAAGAAGTGGAAAACATTTGTTGAATGTTTTATTTGCCAACAAGAACCTAAAATTAAGTAAGTTTGGTCTTATTCCACAAATATTTTATTTAAAAAATAGATTGATTAGTATTTACATCATCTGTATAAAGATTAAAAGAACTGTTACTGTACTGATTCCGTAGAATTAAGATTCTTAGTAGAATACCACATCATATTTTGTGAGTCCCCCCCCCCCCCCCATTACTGGGACCATTATCAAGACTCATCATGAGCAAGTTTGGGGATTCAAAAAATCTTTGATGTAGTCTCAGGAAGATCTAAATTTATAAGACTTTGGCTGTGGAATTCAACATTATAGAATCCTTAAGGAGTTAATTGTCATTCAAAATGAATAAAATACCATAAAATTTTAATAGAATATATCTTACTAAATCTAATTCTACATGCCCTTGTAATCATGATAGAAATAACTCTGTCTTATTATTTATACATTAATTCCTTATACCAAAAGACATCACTTGTCAGCCATTATGTTTAAAAATACCCTATAAAAGCACCGCAGCCAATTTGGGATGAATTAGTGGAGCATTCTATGGCAAATGAATTGTTTTTCTAAATTATTCTATTTAATTTATCTTCAAGTTTATTTTTATTGTTATTTCACACTGTTCACTTGGTGCCTATGCTGGGTAGCCAAAATTTAAAATTGTGTTAATATGTAAATTAGTGAATCTTTAGAGTTTAAATTTTATTATTTTTTCTCATTCACAATCGTTAATCAAAGTAAGGGTTTATATAATTAAATGTTCCAAATAAATTAGTCAGTTATTACTATTTATTATTTATTAGTTTCGTTTGCCACTAAATATAAATAATAATTGTTAATGTTTATGTAATTTTATACATAATAATGAAAAATTGCATTTTCACACCATAGATTTCACTTTTTAAATATTTATTTGTACTGATTGTTATATCACTTGTATTTAAGTGACCTTTAAATGGTGTTTTTGGACGATTCTATTAAAAAAAAAATGTATACATATATGGAACCTGGTAAAAATGTGTAATAGTCTAAAAAAAAAGTACCATGAGCTATTTAAAGAACATACTGTTTATTTCCCTACACAATTTCAATAGTGAAATAAATGATCTAATCAAATGAATGCAATTTTTTTAATAAAAAAAATTGTTGTGTACATTGTTGTAAATAATAGTGTTTTTTTTCTTTGTTGAAAAAAATTATTGATTTGTTTATTGAATATAATTTTCTAGTGAATGTGTTAATTTTAGTTAATCTACAATTTCTCCTTGCCATTTTTATTAAGATTTATTTTTATGACTTAATGTACCTTGATAAGTAACTATGTGTTATTATTATTTATAGTTTACTATTAAAATTATTATTTTTAAATAATTCAAATTACAATTATCAATACCTACGGGAGACATACAGAGAAAAAAATCTGTATCTGTATCTTTCTCTGTGTCTCCAGTAGTTATTGATAATTGTAATTTGAATTATTTAAAATTTAATCTTTCCGTAGTATGAAAACTACCAAAAACTTAAAAATTTAATTATTATTTTTAGTTTAGTAGGGCTTCAATTGGGTAGGATCTTTTTACTTATGTTATTTTTAATAAATTGACACGATTTTTAGAATGCTTGATCGATCAAATTATTGTTAGGTGTTGAAATTAACTGTAAACTCACAAATATTTTATGTATTTATTTATTTTTTTCACATTGCATTTTTAGGAATATGTAAGATGGTGAAAAAAACAAATGATAGTATCCTTATTATAAGGTTTGTTCCAACCTCCCTATTTGTATCGTCCCGTGGATCGTTCGGGAATAATTTAGGACTGGTTTTATATGCATGCGCTAACATTGTACTGTAATAAAATCATGTCAGGTTAGAACGAGTTTATGACTATAATTCTCACTGTATTAAAAACAAGGAAACTTAACAGTTAGTGAACCTTCCTGTTTATATTTGTGACTATTGACATAACTGCACATGTCATACAATGTACACGGTATTGTCAGAGGATTGTTGGGACCGTACAGTGAACTGTTCGCAAACGATTCCTGCCAGGGTAGGAACAGTTTCGTGTACAGTATGAAACACTGTCCCAAGTCAGCTTGGAACGGCTTTTAACCATTACACATGCCCGTGACAATCCCGTGGACAGTTCAATGCTCGGTCGGAACAAACCTATAGAATACCTCTTTTATCACTGGTAGAGTTTAAAAATAATGCCTGATGCATTAAGACCTCATATGCAAACCTGGTTTTGTAAATCTTCCTTCCAATATTACTCTACCAACTGAGTAGTCTGTCAGACCCACAGAATGTGAATACCTGCTTAGAGAAAGTAACCTTAGTTCTTCAGTAGTAGAATACCTCTAATACTTATAGTTATTTACCAAACATTTGCCAACACACTAGTAAAATGTGCATAATCGTGGTTATTTATTTTTTACATTAAAACTATTTTTTTTTCTTTTATATCAATTGCTTTGTGTACATGAGGCATTTTTAATATCAACATTTAATTGGGTTTTTCTTTAAAAATAATTACTTCTGAACTAATTTGATTTCTTTTACTATATTATATGAAAGCTCGATGCATAGATTAAAATTATTTATATTTTTATACGCTCAATTAAGATCATTGAGAGATTAAATTCAATCTTGATTAAAAGGTAGTTATTAATTGTGTCCATTAATAAAATTGAGAAATTTTCGCATTTGATTAGTAGTTTTTAAACTACGATAAGCAGGGTATTCTATTTATAATTATGAAATAAATTATATGTAATAGTTCTGATAATTTTATTTTTAGGCTTTAGAAACGAAGCTACTTAGTTGTTTCATTTAATCGCTTGGCCTTCATGATAATAGAAAACCTAGCCACTGATTCCTAGCTTTAGCTAAGGCTAATATAAAAACAAATAACCTGAAATGTAGCCGGTTATGAAAAATATTGTGTTTAGTGTTAGAAGTAGAAGAGAATATAGGCTTGCTTAGTGATATTATGTGTGGTTGTCCTCTCAATTATATGAATAAATTGGTCTAAAAACTAAGAATGTCATATTATTTGAAATAATTCTAGGAATCCAATTAGAAAATGATAAAATCTCCGGTTATGGACAAACAATGTCCCCTAGTACACTTGTAAGATAGAACTGGAATAAAAATCCAGGAGTATTTTAGCCTGAAAGCAAATATTCTTTTTATGCATTTTTAATATCACAGATACAATTCTGTTCTTTTAAATCTCTTAAATCCTTCAAACAACCAGTAAAACTAACAAAAAAAAAATAAATAAATAAATAAATAAATAAAATAAAATAAATAATAATACATGTTCTGAGAAAGAAATTTAACCAGCAACCTATTGTAACCCTAGGGCCAGGAAGGGATTAGCTTAGTTTACAAAATAATTGGTTTAACTCCGCCCTGGTGTTTTTTTTTTTTTCTTTTATTGGTGAATTCTTGATGTAGACTTTTTTTTTTTTATGGATAGCTAGTATAGAGCTTAATACAGAGTTGAAAGTCCATGCAGGACTAAAGCCAGTGAACTTTAATAAGGTAATAGGTGTTGTTGCAATGTGCTCATAATAATTGAACATGCACATTTTAGTAAGCAAAATAAATATTGAATATTTGACACCAAAAAGGACCTGGCCAAAAATGACAGGAAATAATATGTCTCTTTTACTAAACCAAACCCTTACAATATTACTAAAAACTGATATTGTTTTTTCCACAAAGAAATGAGGATTCCTACCCAGTAGGAAAGTTCTTGCCTTCTATCCCCCTGTCTTTTCGGTGTGAACACCGCCTTCAATAAAATAATACTACTTAAATGCAATTAGCATTATACATTTCAAAATTCATATCAAAAGTAATTAAAATCAATTATATTATTTCATTTATGACACGTATTGAATGAAGAATGTTCATATTAATAATAATTTATGAGAATATTAAGAAATAGCCATGTAATTAAATATGGACAGCATTCCCTCTATTAATAAAGAAAAAAAATATAATATAGAGCTAATTTAAAGGAAAAAAAAGTGGTATTGAATAACAATAGCATTATTCATTGTTATTACTTAACATTTTATTTAGTAACATAATTATTTTACAAATAATTAGATTTAAAAAAAAAATGAATTTGATAAGTTATTTCATTTCATGAAAATTAAATGGTATTTTGGAATGTGATATTTAAGGAAAAAAAAAAATCCTTGTGTAAAGTGAGGAATTTATTATGGTATGTGCCATAAAAACTTTTTCATTTCTCCCTTTCTATGTGGTATGAAATCAAGGTGAAATGTCTATAAATGAATTTTGATAACTTTTTTTTTAGTTTTGTTTTCTTAAGTGACAAAGCTACAATGGTTTAAGTGTAGGTGAACAAGTAAACCTTATTCGGAGTTAGTATAATATTAAACTTATTACTTTCTCACTCTTAGAGTGTAAGAAGGGGGGGAAAATGGGAATTGTTACAAAACATGAGGATTGATACAACAAATATAATTTAAACATGGGAATTGATATTAAATATTAGGTTTGATTTCAACAGAGTTACTTGATGCAAACAGTGCTGGACATAATTGTTTGCCTTTTATATAGTGTATATGAAATTTAAGTATCATTTATCATGTAACGATGGAGTAATATATTTTCCTAGTATAAGTATATTATTATTATTCTATTAAATTTAATTTAGTACTATTTAATTTAAATTAGTCAGTTTACGTGGAGAGGCAGTTTATATTATTCACTATAATTGTGTCTCCATGTAAACTGACTAATTTGTTAATTTTATATTATGAAGCAGCTTTCTGCCTTCATAAGGCCATCATCAGTGAACAAAAAAAAAAAAATAAATAATAATAATAAAAANATCAGTGAACAAAAAAAAAAAAATAAATAATAATTTATTAAATTATTTAGTCAGTTAACGTAGAAAGACAGTTTATATTATTCATTAACACGTCCTCCATAGAAGCTCCAAAATCTACAATTAAACTGTATGATTAAGTTATCAGCTGTCTTTGTGTGTAGTTTATTGAACTACACTAAGGTTGTCCGACTCAATTTCATAGGCGGCCTTATAAACTGTTAGGGGAATGTCTCGTAGCCAATCTTAAAACCACTACACCCCCTTCTCCCCTTCCACAGATTCTTTTACAACCCCTCCTTGGTTCATTCTCAAGCTGACTGACTACTGGTGGTTTTTAAAAATTCTTATATCTAATTCATACCGATTCTAGTAATTTCATCTGTGTTCATGTATTGTTTATTGCACTTTATTTTATTTTTATTTTTTAAGTTAGTTACACATTTTAACTTAAATTCACTGTCTTCTTTTCTTATGAAGCTATTTGCACTAGAGTTGGTGAGACGAACATCTTTATGATTCAAATATAAGGATTGTTAAAGTATCATTTATCATGTAACGATGGAGTAATATATTTTCCTAGTATAAGTATATTATTATTATTCTATAATAAAAACCATCTCAATTCTTCTAATCAGTTAGCTTGAGAATGACCCAATTAGGGGTTGAAATATTTAAGAAGTGGGCCTTCTAATCCTTAAGAGACTCATCTACCCAGAATTGAAGAAACATTTAATAATTGGACAAGTGTAGTGAGTTCTTCATTTCAGAGACTTAGGATTTTAAAAGTTGGTGTATTGATAACTGGAATAAAAATTGACCAATTCGAACAAAATTCGGTACACAGGTGCATCTCAGCATTTGTAACAACCTCACACACTTAATCTTATCAAAATGATGGACAAAAAGGTATTAGTTAAGAAGACAAGTTATACATAGTTATATCACATAGTTATTCACACTTATATTTTCTAGATGGTGGCCAATATGACGGATTCTGAAAAAACTGATAGCTTGCATGCATGTTATACCATAGTTTCAAAGGTTTTGAATTGTAGGAAAATAATATGCAACTATTATTAAATATTTTTCATTTTTGTAAGTATTTCGAAAAAAATAAATGTTAATGATTTTACGGCATATAATATAGAATTTTAAAGCTCTTTTCTGGTCAATTAAGAATATTGTAAGTTTTTCCCTGAAAAATTTTAGTATAAAATATAGCCGATATTTCATCACAATTCAATGCGAGTTCTTTATTTAAGTCAAATCTATAGTTTAGAATGTACACTATACACTAATTATTTAGTAAGATAGTACCTAAAGACTACATAAATTATCTCAGTTTAATTCACTAAAATGTAATCATATTTTACTTTATGTTCAGTTAAATTCATTAATTAACCTATTGCTTTGCCCTTTAATTTCATGTTAGTTCTGTGGGACACTTCTATGAAATTGCCGAGGAATCAAATTTTCTATTCCAGGAATTAATTTTATTTTAAAATATAATTAACTTATGCCCTTTTTAGAATTATTATTTTAATGTACAAAATTTTGTCTGCAATTTTCTCCAATGGAAGTAACAATTTTTTGTTTTCAGCGGGACTGGAGTTTCTGATAACTGACCTAAATGAATGATAACAATAATCCTTTCAGTATTTTTTGAAGTAATTTAATATTCATTGATAGTAAAAAAGGTATTTGTAATTGTTAATGCCAATCACACCCAGACATTTGGTTTCTTTCACTTGGTTTCAACATTGTCTCCCTTATATAGGCTACAGAAGTATGCACTTTTGTCTTGTTTACCATGGGGATGGGGATGGCTCTTTGCCTCTATTCTGCAGAGAGTTTAAAAATTTCTCTCTTGCAACACCTATTAATCATGTATGATAAAACTATTGCCCCGTTTGAGTTTATAATCTCGTTTAATGGGGAATAAATTTAAATACCAGTGTTCAAAATTATAGTAGAACACTGATCGAAACATCACTTCTTGAGTTTTATCATCCCATTTTAATATCGTAGTCACAAGGAACAGACAAAGTGGAACTATTATAACACTGATAGTATCATTGGAGACTAGTGTTATGAATAATTTTTGACTGTATGGTCTTTTAATATTGCCCTTTGCTATCCAATGAAATTAAGAATAACAACAACTGATCTATTGATTGGAAAAATATAGCTTTATAAGATTCCTGCTGAATGCTCTTTTGGTGATGTAGCGTTGAATGTTATGAAATAAAGCTGAAGAGACTAAAATCAGTAGAAGGAAGATAATATAAATATGTGTCCGTAACGGATTCTGTCTTTTTTATGTTCAATAGTCTGCTGTTTACTTTGTTGAAAAACACAGTGTAATTGACTTTACATAATAGTCCTTTCCTTTGTTCTATTTCTTGTATGAAGGTAAACTGGATAATATGACTGAAAAAGGAATTCATTATATGATGTGTCTATGACTAGTTAGGGTGCAGTAGGTCAGCTTATATGTCAGCAATATTTACAAGTGAGAAACTGCATCAGATGTTACTTTTCACTTGTCAATAACAATTCAAACCCAGTTCTCTACTCATCGACTGAAGGTCTGAGATCGATCATAGAATAGGCCAGATATGTTGGCATAGATTTTTTAATCTGAAAGCATATGGGAGAGAGTTAAAGAATTACACCCTAAATGTGGAAACGAAATACTGGGAAAGTAACATAGGATGAAGGTATAATTAATTGTTTGTACCGCTAATGACCCACGTGCAGTCGAAGCTGGGATAAAAAAAAAAAAATAAAATAAAAAATAAAACCTATTTTACAAATGACTGGGATTTTTGTAATCCCTTTGACCGAGCTCAGACCTCCTTTGATATCGAAGGTACCCTAAAATATTCACAGACATCCCCGATTTTAATAACTTGTTTTTGCAGTGAAATCTGCATCATGAAGAGTTTCACCGGAAAACCCAAGTTATTTAACCCAAGTTATAAATCAACCTGTGGAAGCCTACGTACTAAGTTAAACCTCAACTTTCAACATAATTTTAAAATATAAATATTATTGATTTATTTTATCTTCTATTGATTATTAATGTATGAGTTACAATACCCATGTGCTCATATTTTCTTAATTATAATAAGTTAGAATAAAATCTGTATTTTTATATAATTTTTGCTTATAATACAGAAAAAAATACTAATCTGAGAGGGGAGGGGGGATTTGACTAGCAAACAAGTCGCGGGAACAATCTAAATTTGTAAGTCTTAGGCCGCTCCCTGACTTGTCGGTACGATTCCGGTGCAGTATCGGTAAACTAGTATGCCGATGCAGTAAGATTCTTTACCGAGCGCCTTTATCTTAATGAGTCCACCCTGAGTACTTTACCGCTTCTGTTTTTACTGCACGTTCTTACCGACTCTCGGTATACCGATTACTTACCGGGCGGTAAGAATCTGTACCAAGTGAACAAGCTTACCAATACGGTACTGACTAGTGAGAGAGTGGACTGGCTAGGGCACATGCGTGGGAGTGGAGTGGTAAGGAACGGAATACCGAGAGTCGGTACGAACAAGTTATAAAAACAGAAGCACTAAAATACTAGCTTTATATACTCCTACTACTATCTTCGAGCGTAGTCGAGGTGTCATCTCAAAATGGAACGGAGAAAGATATTCATGTTATTATGGTCTCAGAAATTGAGAAATATCCATTGTTGTACAATTATAAATTACCGGAATATGCTAGAAAGGACCTGACGGAGAAAGTTTGGTCGGAAATTTCAAACAAAACAAAAATTTCATGTATTTACTGTTAATATTTTTATTAATTTGAAAATTATAAATTAGAATATTAAATTATATATTAAAGGATATCGCCAGTACTTCTTTCTTTCGCCACACAATCGCAAATAAATGTATCATGCTATAGTAATAAATGCGGTAAGCTCTCGGTAAAGCAAAAAATACCGCATACCGATACCGTACCGACAAGTCAGGCAGCGGCCTTAGTTTGTCGAAGAAAGAAGAAAGGAACCATGGAATTATCAATTTCTACGTCCCAAACCATGTCTATGAAGCCTGGGTTTACATTAAATGATGTTAGTGTCCAAAGGAGTTTAGAAAAGAAAGACTCTTAGTTTGATTCTTAGAGAATGATCTCTCCGAAAAGAAGTTACGGAGTAACTACGCATAGGAACGAGTCGATCCTATGTAGTTACAGCTGACAATTATATGTAAATAAAAAATATTATTCGATCTAAGAAAACTATGGTGCCATACATAGCGTCATTGTGGGATTAGTGTTACCTTGAAGTTTATTATTTCTTTTATCTATGTCTGAAAATTTATATCAATAGCATTATCAATCATCTAGTATATATATTATTATGATAATATTTCATTTCCATTTTCTTAAAAGCCTATAAATTTATTAAGATTTTTTCTTTGTTAATAATGATCCATACATTCATTCTCAGTTCGTAATAAAACGTCTTAAATTATAAATTATCATTTATAGGAAAAATATATCGACGATCTCTGATCGTCTTCATAATGTAAAAAAAAAACAACTATTTTTGAGTTTAGAGTTCACTAAAATGTATATAAAGTATATAAAATAGATCTTGATTATATTATTTGAAAAGAATAAAGATGAAATTTAAATTATTTTTTTTTATATTTTTAAAAATATTTAATTTAATGTTTTAAAATTATTAGATTAAAGCAGTCGTACCAACTGTATTATAAAATTAATAGAAATAAATGATAATTTAAAACATTAAGTTATAATTTAAATATGTTATAACCATTATTTCATAAATACAATTAATTTATCATTTTTTTAACATTAAATTTGTATTTTTAGAGGCCTTATAATCTAAAACAATAGTTAAAAGAGACCAATTTTCTTTTTTTGTTTTGGTACGCCTTGCAGCTTCTTAATAAATTTCAGACCGTCCTCGTCCTCTTCCTTTTTTAATATGGCTGCTATTCCCTCAACACGTATTTGGTAGTATTCTTTATAATTCTTCTAAATTTGATATAATTTTAGAATCAGAAACAACATTTATTATTATATTATTGATCAGTAGGTCTTTAAGTTAAAGAAAAGTATAAAAATCGCTCGAATAAAGCTAAAGTATCGGTATTATCATGTAATTTGTCTAGAACGTTTTGGAAAGGTTTTGTCTTAATGGGATAGCAAAGGGATAGCAGCCTGTTCTGTTACCATACCAGAGTAAAATGCAACTTTAAGTAAGTATTTTTCATATTTATTGATGATACTATGTCGTAGAATTAATAATTAGGTTTTTTTTTTACGATAAAAGTGTTTTCACTACAATTATTTTTTGTTTCGCTATAGATATTATAATTTCTTAAACTTGGACTTTTCGTTTTCGGAAAAGTTGGTTAGCAATCGATTGTTGCGTATCGATATATTTGATCCCAAAACCGCCACTATAAGATATCAATTTATAAATCGATTTATTTATCGATTTTAGCTTAAATTCCACACAGGCAACCGCCCGTGGCGGGAAATGACAATAACTCGCGCTAATGAGCTCTCGATTTCATTGGTTCCCGCTTTTCTTCCCGCCGGTTTCTTCAAATGAGAGAAATGCCCGCTCTCCAGAATAGTAGAAGGTCTGTAATCATCTAAGCTTGAAAATTAAAGTTTTATTGGTTTCCGCTGTTATTTCCCCTCCGGTTTCTTCAAATGAGAGAAATATAAAATAGTTTTTTTTTTCTTATAGTTAAAACTGAAAAAAATAATCTTGCCTGTGGTGACGAAAACAGTACCACTGATGCAATTTATGTGTATTAATTCAGTCAAAATTAAATGCACTACTCTTCTGTAATATTTCCTTGGTGGTCACATAATTATTATCTTCCTCAAATAGTAAATTTGTTTTAACAAGTTTTTACTTTCTCATATAAAGAGAAAGTATTGTGATGACGCGAAAATTTGATTTTAAAATTTTGATGGATATAAACGTCATGAGGTCCCCTGAGTCCAAAAAAGTGTTAAAAAATGTCTGTCTGCCATCTCTCTTTCGTCTTTGCATACGCCTTGAGCCTAAACTATTGGGCCGATCAAGACGAAATTTGGCATAGATATTCAGAAAAATCATACCCCGAGGCGAAATCGAGAAATGAATTTTAGCTCCAAATTTGGGGGTGCTACCCCCCAAAAACTCTGAAAAAACGTGAAAAACAAATATTTTTCGAAAAATGTTCCGACGATTTTGATTAAAAATTCTACTAAAATGTAGGCCATTTAAATATGAATCTAACGATATAAACGGTTTTCCCGGGAAAAATTTAGTTCCTGAGAAAATAGCTTAAAACGCAGATGGAGAGAGCCGGGGTTCGATTCCTTGCCCAGGAGAAGTATTTTTAATGATAAAGTTTGATGAAATGTTCAATCATATTTAAATGTACATGCGAAAACGAATATGAGAAAGTGTGTCTGCGTTATCTCGGACCGATTTTTTTCTTGAAACTCATCATTAATTCCAGCGGCGATCCTAGATCAAAAGTTCTGGGGGGGCTAAAGCCCCCCATGTTTTGTGGGTTTAGTATACATTTTAATGTAATCCTTTCTGGTGGCAATCCTATGCAGTGGCATCCAGCGACAAGGTCTAGGGGGGGGGGGGGCACATACTATGTCAGTTTAGATTGGGGAGGGGGGGAAGCATTCTTAGTGGTAACAAGAAGAGAAAACTACTTATTTCAACAAATCAGCTCCCCCCCCCCCAAAAAAAAGAAGAATACAATTAATAAACAAATAAAATCTCCGCGGGTAAGTAACAACAATTGTGTTCAGAACGTATTCATTAGAATAC
>KZ651677.1:36468-47732 GCA_001010745.2 Gerris buenoi | reverse complement strand
GGGGGGGGGGGGGGGGGGGGGGGGGGGGGGGGGGGGGGGGCATTTCCCGCAGACGAACTTAGCCAACCCATATTCTTAAAAGACACCAAAAACATTTACTTATATACACACAATTCTAGCTTGATGTTATAGTCAGACACTTTATTGCACGCTATCTCCAGGACTATTAATAAAAATACCAACACATGTGAATTATTATATTTATCAAATTTCATCTCTAGCCCGGTAACGATGATATGATTTAAATGTTGAATATTTAGGCCATGTCATTGACTAATACATGCTTATGCTTAAGGCTTTACCGCCCTTTGAGGTTAGAAAAAACAGTAAAAATTTATTGGTTCTGTGCAAGATATTAAAAACATAAGAACAGGCTTCATTCCGAATTTTAAGTATGCACAATTTAAGCCGTATTTCAACGTCCTACGATAAGGAGTACAGGCGCTATTTACAACGATAAAACTCGTTGTATTGAAATATTTGTCATATTTATTGTAGTAGGGAGTAGAAATAGGGCTCAAATAGTGCAGAATTAAAATTAGGGATAAAGCCAGTACTTAGATTTTTGATACCTTGCATAGAACCAATAACATTTTTATTTTAATGATTTTTCTAAACTCAAAGGGCCGTAGAGCGTCCATTTAATTCGCTACACAACTCAAATAATTAAATTATAAATTCTAATAATAATTTAAACTTAAGAATTTAGATCCTTTGGAGCCATTTTTTTTAATTATCCTAGAATTTAATAAGGACTTGCAGGACTTGAAGCTGGACCTTTGGATTTTAACTACTAAGCTACTAGTAATAAGTGCATATATATTTTTTGTTTCAGGTTCGTGGTATCCAGAGCAGCGAGTGCGTGGTATTTTAATATTGTGTGTGCGAATATATATTCTAAATTCACGTGAGGGATTGTGTTCATATGATATTTCTGACTTAATGAAATTCGTAAAAAAAATTAAAAAGCCTACAGCAGGGCTTGAAGTCACGCAGATGATTTTTTTTTTTTGGTTCAGGCCCTCTAGTGCCAAAATAGTATATAATGTTACTAGGCTGTGAAGTGAGTTTTTTCTTTACCGCGGCAATTACATTTACTGTCGAGCGAAGCGAGACAGGAAATATTGCCAAGGTAAAGAAAAAACACTTCACAGTCGTGTAGCATATGGTATTTTTTCCGAGGTAGCAGACAATAAAAAAACATTAAATATTAATCAATAATCAATATAATAATAACAAATATTAGTTTAAACTTAAGATTAAAAAAAAGAAACCTTAAAAAGAGGTTACACTATAAAAAAAGATAAATAAAACGCATTGACATCTAGCGGAATTAAATCGTACTAAGAGCCACATTAGTAAGAAATCAGCGCTCCTACGGAAGTTTTGACAATTTCTTGTAGTACAATAAAAATATTTTGCGTCCTAGGACGTAAAAAATTTTTTCTTTACTCCCAGGAGTAATGAAAAGATTTTTTAAGTCCACGTAACGAAAAAATTGATTTTAGCTTTAGTTTTCTAGGCTCTAAAGTTACTATTTCACAGCCTACCACGGAAAAAAGGTATTTTTAATAGTGTACCCTGTTATCGCGAGTGCTTTTTTACATGAAGACCAAATCGAATAAAAAGTATAAGGGGTACTATAGATAATTTTTTTTTACCTAATTTAGATTTTGGGATGCTCTTACTAAAGACTAAAAAAAAAAAAAAAAAAAAAAAAAACTTAATTTAATTATTACCTTACTACTGGCCTTTTCACATGAATATCCCTCATTCGGGTTCTACCTAGTTAAGACTTTTTATCTTATGCTTAATGTGAAAAAATATAACGTTAAAAAAAAAATTAAAACGGGTAGTATGTATTTATTAAAAGATGTTTAACTTGTGCTGTGTCTTGTGCGCGTGTGCCTGGATAGTCGTCGCGTTGACTGAGTCGACTGCTACTTCAAGACTACTAATCAGGTGTGTATAACTTTCCACACAATATTTATTATATTATGTTTTAAATCAAATTAAAAATAACACTCCGTAGCTAAGAACGGATCTTACTTATTTATATAAAATTCAATGTGGCTGTGTTTGTTTATGTGTATGTTCTTTATAGGCTTTTTCATTTTTGGAGTTACATATTTGTCATTTCTCTTGTAAAAATACTGGAATATCCTCCCCAATTAATAACTAATTTTCAAGATGGTGGCCATTTATGTGATACTTCTAAGGCCAAATTCCAAGTAATCACTTATTGTAGTTACAACATCTGTTAATTACATTGTTACAAACTGTTAATTCTGGAATCTCGAATTTGCTACAAACCTTGTTTAATCATGTAGACCCCCTACGAAAGGATATTTTTGATCTGCCATTTTTATTCAAGATGGCGGCCATTTAATTTAATTTTTTATGTTTGGTAGATTTCCCAAACTATTTGGTCTAAGACCTTAAAATTTGGAAATAAGTTAGACATCTTAGTACACTAACATGTTCTAAAAGATGATTTTATTATCTGAATTTTTAATCCGAAATGACGGCCATATACGTGTTTAAAAGCCAAGACCCATGACTCACCTATTCATCACTATATCTAGGAAGTCGTAAACACTTAAATAGGCAACTTGAAAAGACCTCTCCTGCGCCCTCTAGTGCCAAAAAAGGTGTTTTTGATGGTTTACTGTTATCACGATTACTTTTTTACGTGAAGACCAAACCATACTATAAGCAGTAACCTACCTTGTAAAGGGCACTTTGAAGGTGGTACTTTACTGGAAGCATTTTTCTATCCGAACCCCTCTAGAGGAGTTATAGTTATAAGCCTCCAAAGTTAAGTGACTTATTTTATTTATTTATTTATTTTTTTTCATTTTATGATTATTGCTTCATTCATTCATTTAGATGTGGGGAGACTCTCCACAACCGCGGTAATACACCGGTATTGAAAAATACCGGTATACTCCCATTTTCAAGATGGTGATCACTTGTAAGCCCAAATGTCTCCCTATAGTCACCACATTAATTATTACTACATCCCGGAAGCTATTACACCTACCTCCGAATGAAAGGTTATTATAATTCATTTGGCGGATATTTTCTTTAATTTTGTATGGTTGCAATATCTCCTAAACAGTATAAAAATAATATATTTTTTAGCCATATTATACTATGAATGCATATTCACAATACAAAATGTCTGAAAAAGATCATGGAACACGATTCCTGTTTTTGAATGGGTTAAGAAAAAATAATTTTCAAACGTTTAAGGCTCGTTTACACTTTTTGATTAGTGCGAGTGCGAGTGCAAGTGTTTAGTGTGAGTGGTTAGTGTTTAGTGTGAGTGGTTAGTGTTTAGTAGTAGTGTTTAGTGCAAGTGATAAGGATTTCGTTTTATTTTGAGGAAAAGTTTATATTTTATTGAACATTTTTTTTTATTAATTTTTTTTGTGGGAGGGGTAGTGTTTTGTTAATTTTTGACACATTGTGACAGTTTTTTGACCAATCAATTAAACATTTTTACTACGTTTTTATTAACTTGGTTTCTTGTTTGTATGTCCGGTACAAATCTTGCGATCGAATTTTAACTAACATCCCGAGTAGCTAGACATTTGAAACTTTCAGAACAGCTCAGAACACGATGACAATGCATTATTTTAATGCTTTTAGTCATTTTTCAGCAGAATTTAATTAGTTTTCAGCAAATTTGCTGTATGAAAAGTTAGTTCGGAAAAAATCCGCAAGTTATTTTATTTGTTTTATCCAAAGATGTTATATAAACTAGATAGAGGGAAGCGGCAAAAAAGTGACCCCATGGAGATTTGTAAAATGTCACCTCCATTGGACAAATTACCTTCCTCTTGGTTATAGGTTACCAAGAAACGTGTGGCAGGTTACCATAACCTGATTCAAAATTAACCAGAGGTAACCTTAAAACTATCAAAGAAGGTAATTTGTCCCAGTCAAAGGTCACGGAGCATGTACAGTATGCTTTTTTCTCCAATTTCTCTTACTCTACCAATACCTCCATGGGGTCACTTTTTTGCCTCAAACCCCTTCTTAACGTTCTATCTCTATTATATAACATCTTTGGTTTTATCATATCCCAAATATTTACAATCCTTTGACCTCCCCAATATTTACCTCCTTTGACGGATTTCAAATATAAGATTTTTTATTGAGAGGTAAACATTGAATGACAGCAAAAAAGAATAAGTAAACCAAGTAAACAAAAAATAAATTAATTGAATTAAAAATCGTAGTATATAAAAAGTTCTTTTTATCTTGTAATTATTACTTTTAAATTGTATAATTACAAAATAAAAAAACCCTGACATCTAGGTTGGAGTGGGGAGGCCTACTCGCAGATCCAATAAACAGTGCAAGTCTACTAAACTGTTAACAGTTCTCTCGCAAAATTACTAAACACTTACACTAAACACTTGCACTCGCACTAATCAAAGTGTAAACGGGCCTTAAGATCATTTTATAAGTGTTGGGTCTGATGGCAATCTTAGCAGGGTCCAATGGCTCTAAACCAAGCGAACTACTTGCCTACTTTACTTAAAGGGTGATGTTAATCTCATCTCTTTGCAGCTGATTTCGCTTGGAGCCCTGTAATGTGGTTTTGTCAAGCTTGAGCGAGCTTTTTACTCTTAGTTTGATTCCCAACTCTTCATTAGCTCTGGGATTGTTTGTGTTCTAAACGCACCTCAATCTTAGAAAAGTTTCCTTTGTCTTTGAGCTGAGACCCACCTTCCATGGAAATTTAGAAATTAGAATTTTTACTTTGTTCTAGGATTTTTTTAAGACAAGTATAATTTTGATCATTCAAGGGGTTTCATTTGGGCCATCTGGCTTCTCACACCTAAAGAATTTTTACATAATTACTTTCCCCATAAACAATTACTTCTTCAAATGTTGCTTAATATCTAAATATGTTTTTTGCTAGTCCACATTTGTTTTACCTTTTAGAATAACCCAAGAATATAGAACCACTCTTTGTGTAGGTTTAAAGATTTAATATGTTATAAAACTACCACAAAAGAGAGTAAATGAATAAAATAAAATTTTTATGTGTTTAAGGCCCTGCTTACAGGGGAGAACTCTTTTGCCTCAAATTGCGCCTCACCTATTTGTCTTAGAGGCTTGAAATTTTGCACACTTAACCTTCTAAACATTCTAGATATAACTCAAGATTTACTTTTTTCGATTTCACGTTTTAAACTCTACTTTTATATAATAAAACTAATAAAATTATTATTATATTATAGTATTATTTTTTATACCAAACAACATTTATTTCTGTTTTAGGTGAGTTTTTGAAGTCATCCGCCGAGAGGAAGACAAGGTTAGTGGCTCACCACAAAGTGTGGCTTGAGTAAGTACCTTTATCTAATAACCTTTGTTTACCACAAAGGGTAGAATAATTCAATGAGAGTAAAGACACATACCTATGCACTATTATAATGTCTTTTATTTTATTTTTTTTTACTTTTTGGTTAAAAAAGTAAAAAAGAGGTATTGTTCAATCATGAATACCTCCTATTTCTTAATAATACAAATAACTTGTTTTTAGTATTAAAATATAGATATACAGTTGTGAGGTTTTTCACAACAAAAATATGTATATCAGTCCTCAGAACATGGTTTTCTTGTTGAAGTAACTTCTTAATATTTGTCAATTTGCTGAATGACATTATTAGGTAGCGTTCCTTCTTTACTTTTAATGTTTCCATTTCACTGGTGTATCATTCATAAATGCCCTTCGAGCTTAAACTTATATTCTTTTATTCTGTTACTACTTAGATACTTTTTTGTTGCGATAATCCTAGTAGTTTTACTAGATAAAACTACTACTATATACGATATTACTACTACGATATTATAGGCTCTAAACCTAATTGAGCCAAGTTAATTCCTTAATGCGTTTTAAGTCAGCATAATTTTAATATATTATAATTAACATCTATTATACTTATCGATGGTGTACCTGCAAAACCTCGTAACCCCAAAAACTATATTTTTCAGGAGAAGCAAAAAAGTTCATTTTTTATATTTTCTTAATACGAGTATTTATTTTGATTTTAATTAATTTTACTGAAACACTTATACGTATCCCACAACTAGTCAAAGACTTACAATGCATGGGGGTAACGAGGTATTGAATCCTTGTCGAATACGAGGTTTTTTGTACTCTTTAGTTAAATGATGAATACGAAGTATTACAACAATTTTTATAAAAAATAATTGCTTAATGCTCACTAGATTTTGCACAGAGGTAGATATTAATAATATCTATAAAAAAATGCAATAAAATTGTTGTTTCGATTTTGAGGTTTAGGAGGTATGCAGGTACACAGTCGTTATATTTGCTTTTATTATTATTTCCACTGCTGATAAAAAGTGTACCCTTCGTAATTGGGTGTTGATTGCCCTAAGTTTTCAGGAATAGTTATAATTTGTGTAAGGTAGATTGTGGTTCATTATCGAAAACACATAAGTTAGGAAAGATGTTGTTGCCTCTGTTATTTTATGTACATAGTGTTTCTTGTCGGGTGTTTAGCGCTATGTTAACTATTATAAAACAATGGTATTCTGAAAGTGTTCTCACATAAGCTGTAGATCCTTTGCTGTGGTTCTAGCAGTTCTTCCCTTTTATGAGTAGCTTCTTAAGAATTTAGTTTTTCTTTAACTATTACTGTTTCTAACTTTACCCTCTATATTATTATCCATTTTATATCAGAAGTAGCAACTTCGTCCGGTAAGTGTTATTCAGCTGTCCCTAAATGCCCTATACGAATTTCTTCCCTGTACGAAGTCTTTTCATTTAGAAGTTTTTTAAACAAACAATTTTCTAGAACCACACATATATTTATTCATTTATTCTTCGTTTACATGTAGCTTTTGAATGTGCAGATTTCGTCTTTTGAAGTCTAGTTATACTATATAATAATAGTTATAAGATGCTTCCTTCCTTCAAAATATCTTTAGATATGGAGTTATTTTTGCTTTCTCATATAAGTTCATAGTATATACTAAAGTATTGTGATCAAAATTCTATTTTGATAGATTTACACTTTTTGAGGTCACCTGAGTCCATAAATGTTAAAAAATTTTTTCCGTCTGCAATCTGTGTAGACGCAGGTTGCCTAAACTGCTGGGGCGATTTCGATGAAATTGGGCATACATGAATGATGTGGTATGAAAAATCACACCATGAGGTGAAATCGCGGAATGAATTTTAGCTTAAACAATTTTTAGTTCTTTAGATCTCTCTAAATTATAGTCCATTTAAATGTGAATCTAACTATAAGCAGTTTTCCCTCCAAAAATCTAGTGCCAGAGAGAAGAGCACTAAAATCGGACGGCGGGAGGCAATAAATATCCCCTCCCCGTTACCATAAGGATAGGTCCTAAAAATGAGGCAAAAATACATTAATATACATCTTGGTGGCCCAATGATATTTCCGGGAGTTAACATAAAAAAGTCAAATTGTATGATTTTTAGGTGGCCTTAACAATGGTGACCCAAAATTTGTATGTATGTGGATTAAAAATATACCTATATCGCGTTTCCAAAGTAAGTGCATACCTAAGAAGCTAATGGATAATATATATGCACACCTTGCTTCTCTAAAGTGCAACTTTTTTTTTAATTACATATTTAGTTAAAATAATAATAATGTACGATATGGATTTTTTTTTCAAGTATCTTGCTAGCAAGATACTTGACGGGATTTTTATATTCCATTTTCTCTGATTGGTATTCCTTAAAGAAAACACTAGCTTTCATACCTCCTCTCGGGATTTCTTCATTTAATCCCATGTCAACTTCCGATACTAAGTTAGCTTTGTTGTACTTTTTCATACCTGGTAAAACTTGCATTGGCTGAATTAAGGTTAACTCTAAAGGTTTATAAAATATATTATTTTTAATTTTGTTCCATGATAATATTTAAGCTTTAATATATATTTACTAAGGATTTTTAATCGATGCGCCAAGGCCGTAATCTGACCCACGGCGCTCTACCCCT
This sequence comes from Gerris buenoi, assembly GCA_001010745.2. Taxonomy (NCBI): domain Eukaryota; kingdom Metazoa; phylum Arthropoda; class Insecta; order Hemiptera; family Gerridae; genus Gerris; species Gerris buenoi. The sequence goes on along the minus strand of KZ651677.1, from coordinate 39,711 downwards.
TTTTCCCGAACGGTCCTTTTCAGGACCACGGCAAATCAAGATACCTTTCCCCTATACTCTTGAGCCCGACACGGTTCGCAAGTCCTTCTCAGGACTCCGCTCACTTCTTTAAGGTCCTTTTCAGGGCCATTGTTCACTTCCCGCGAATCGTGGCCGGGGTAAAGGAGTCCGAAACCCTTTTCCCCTCGTCGTCTACCAAACTACCATCAACCTTCCTACACCTCCTTTCTCTCCCTTGCGACCGTATCAGTATCTTACTGGTGAAGAGTTATTGGCAGCATAGTATTAAATTAATCTTGCGTCTTTCCACAAGCTGGTCTTTATTTTTGTCACGATTTCTTTTCTTTTATGACTGATTTAATGGTTTTATAGTCCATTAAATATCAAGCATAAAAATGACTGACTATGACTAACATCAGGCTAGAATTTTTTGTATGAGTTAATTTTTTAGTGTCCTCCAAGTCGGCGAAGTTCGTCCGAGGGACATAGCTTACCTATAATTCATTAGCTGTCAAAAAATGAGCTATGTCCACCCAAAGGGGAACAATGTGATTTTCATGATCCTAAGTACAAAATTAGTTAGTTAGTATACAAAAATGGTGTTAGTTTGTCACATGATAGGTAAGTTAGTCAAATATTTTTCTAAAAAAATGAAATTATTCGAGGTTCCTTCGTTCCTTGAAAGAATGGTTATTCTGAAACGCCATAGTTCTGTGATTTCTTTTACTTCTCAAAACGAATTTGTAACTATGTTCAAATGCTGCAGATTGAAGAGAATTGAAGAGAGTTGGACAACTTACTTTCTCCTTTGTCCATTTTTTATTTAGACTCTCATAAAGTATTAGTATTGTCTTCTTCACCATTGTAACATCTTTTGGTATATATTAATGATAATAATAATTATTTCAATCCTTACTCAATTACAAAACATAACTTAAAAATAAAATTAAACAATGTAGCTGTACAAATTATCCACAACTCAATAGATATAATTTCATATCAGCTTATAATTATGGAAAAAGAAATAAAAATTTCAACACATACTTACGTATTTACACACCTCTTATTATTTCAGTGCTATCACTATTACAGTCTACTACATTTTAATATTAACCTAGAATTTATAATTACAATTAATTAAATTGGAAGTTAACATTCCAAACGATTACCATATGTGTTTAGGTAATCAACTTACTCTGGAACATAAGTGTTTATCTATGTGAGTTAGACCCCTAGTTTTCTAATTAAAAATCCTACTTATTAACTGAATAAATATTCGACAAATTTTACTATCTACTAAAAATAAAAGTTAATTTCAAAATAACAAATTGCATTATTTAGTTTACTAGAAAGATAATTAAAAGTCCCAGGCCGTGGCGCACCCAGTTTTTTTTTCTATGAGGGGAAGGTTGGTATTCTCCTTAAAGAGAGAGGTCGTGAATGAGAGGAGGGATTATGCATAGTCGAAGCATGTAATTATTACTAAACAATCGATCCTAGACAACAAAGATTTTACAACTAGACAAATTTTCTCATATAGTTATCAATGCAATATTAAAGTATTTAAATTCCATTGCATCACATTTAATTGATTTTTTTTTTTTAAATATATGTATATAAAAAGCTTTTAAATGTTTGTTTTCGATGTTAAAAAAAAAAGTACATTCATCAATATCTCGGAAATTAGATTTGTCCCGGGAAAACAACTTATATCGTTTGATTTGTATTTAAATAGACTCCATTTTAGAATTTTGAATCAAAATATCGGAACCTTTTTTACGAAATAATTTTTCCTTTAGAGATTGGTGGTCCTTTGGAGATATTTGGTGGTAGTAATCGCTAATTTATAGATATATTAATTTCTTTATCTCGCTTCAGGGTTTTACTTTTCTGAACATGTACGCCAAATTCTTTCGAACTTAGTGTAGGAGTTTAGGCAACAACACGCGTCTACACAGACTACAGACGGAAGACAAAGCCAGATAATTTTAAAAACCATTTCTTTGGACTCAGGGGCCTCAAAACGTGTAACTCCATCAAAATACTTTCTCTTTATAAATAATTCACTTACGAGAAAGTAAAATTGTGAGCAGTGCAATATGCAATATGATTGATACACCAATAAAATTACACTTGTATTGTATTAAACGAAGCAAACAAAAAATTGTCTTTTAGAGAGCAATTTTTTAATTAATAAAATTTTTTCAAAAGAAAAATTTCGCAAGCTCGGATGACAATGAAAATAAATTAAAATTTTAAATAATGACTGATATAATTAGTTTGATCATAAAAGAAAACTAACTTAACGTAAATTTGTCAGCCATATTACTCTAGCTACGCTTTGATCTATTTCCTTTAATTAAATACACTATGTAGGGGTTTAATTATCTTTTGAAAATAAATAACTGTTTGCATGCACGTGTCTTTACTCTAACAATAAAAATATTTATACTTTAAGGAAGAGTTTTATATTATCTTTCATGTTATTTATAATTTAAATATAGATTTTGTAATTTAAAGTTTTCTTGTATGTATATATTTTTTTATTTGATAAAATTACAAGAAATCAGACATAAATTGTATGTGTCCGTCTGTAATATACCACTATTTACTTTTTCATTTAATTTATTTATTTATCATAATTAATTCTGAACTAATTTGACTGGTTTTACCTTTTACTTTTTTGTTTTTTCATTTTCCAAAAAATTCGCAACAAGATTTCAGAACAATTATCTGTTTTGTGTGCTTTTAAGATCATTTGAGTGATTTTTTAGGTGGATGTCTGTTGGTCTGTTTGTGCGTATGTCTGTGTTTGTCCGTCTGTGTCACGAATTACTCCCACTGCTTTATCCCTTAAATGCATGGTGATGCCAATTGGACTCATCAACTTTGGAGCTCTTTGGAAGAAAGGCTTTTTAGGGTTTTGTAGATACTTCTCAAAACCTTTATGCCGAGGGTGATGTGTCCGTCTGTCCGTCGCTCTTTGGTTCATAGGGCCCGAACCGTTTAAGCTAAAATGCTGAAATTTGAAACACTGGCGTAACTTCCGGGCCCAAACACAGGAAAAATACACAAAAGTTAAAAATTTTATATGCGCATGCGCAATTCGAAAAAATGCGTTAAAGTCAAAAATTTATATTTTTTTTAATTACCAGTTGGGTATCAAATGAAAGCTGCTGAATAGTAGATTACAAATGTATAAATACTTTTTTAAATTTTGCTTTCCTTATTGGTCAAATAAAT
>KZ651677.1:5225-18311 GCA_001010745.2 Gerris buenoi | reverse complement strand
TAATACTGAAATTACATATAGGTTTTTGACTTATAGCATATCGTTGGAACCGGAAAAAATTAAGGAACAAATTTAAAAAAACCCGATGAAATTCTATTAATTAGTTTAAAAGTTATAAGTGAATATAATTATTTATTAGTGCGATAATTATGATGACGTCAAAGTTTGTTTATATCTGTCAATATACCGTCAAACTTTAAATAATTAAATAAAATTTAGTTATTAAAAATATATATATTTTTTTTAAGAATGATAATGATAATAAATCAGTCTAATGCTGCTTCCTCCTGCTGCGAAGCAGCAGTAGAGGCCACTTTAGTGGCCTCTAAAGTGGGGAAAAAATCCGAGGTACCCCGTACCCGATTTTTTTAATTTTTAAACATCTTAACCTGATATTTAAGTTAAAAATCTCCATTAGAAACCCTCTTTTATTATTAAAATAATTTTTGGAACGGAGTTCCTTGTAGCACGTTCTGGAGTCCGGGAGTGAATCCGAAATAAACGACCAAACACCGTCACGATCTACTGATGACGATAACTTGAGTAAAAGATCACCGAGTTAGTTGACATTTAGTACACATGTTCATTTTACTAATGCCCAGGCTGAGTTCGTTGGACAACCTTATCCGCCTAGGCGTTCACGCGCAACGCTCGCGTAAACGTAAGCTTCAAACATTTTAGGACGGTACAAAATTGTATTAAGGAAGCCTGTTACTTGACTAATTTTGTTTCTTTTTGTTATATATGTTGTCAATTTGTTTTGAAAATATAAAAAATATAATCAGGGTCTTATTAAAAGTAAAATTGATCTGTGCTAACGCTTATTTAAATATATTAGGTATATTATTATAATACTACTTAATTCAAGAAAAAATTAACTTCATCAATCTATTTAATGAGACAAACAACTTTTTGAATATTTATTTATTTATTTTTTTGTAAAACAAACACCGACACTGTTATGAAGTGATAAAGATCGCTAAATTTGATAGAGTAGACCTAAAATCGTCTTAAACTTGGACGTTTAAAATAAAGAAAACAACGGCTGGGTACAAACAGTCAACTATACTTTTAATTATGTCTCTTTTCTAACTCCGCCATGCACAAGTTGTTAGCAACGTATACGTACTTAGCAGTGAGATTTTATAAATATATTTAATGAAAAATGTAAGGAACTTCGTTCCTACCGGGTGTCCCGCGACACCACTCATATTTTTTTATAATTAATTTCATACGAGTTATGTGAGATCAAAATAATTAGACATTAATTTAGAATTTGTTTTCTTATTGCTTTGAATTAAACTCAGATTAATAGTTATTTATCTAACTAGGCAGCAAAATGGAATTTAACTAACGAGTGATTAAGTATGAGTGATTAGCCTCAGACCCGGAGAAATTGCTTGTTGCATACAGTATTTTATCTACTGGTGGCAGAAAAATAAAACTGCCAAAATGCCATCTTAATTAATTAACTGTGTTATATTAATAATATTTTTAAGACAGAAGAAACGCTTTTAGTAGCTTGCAGGTAAGTACTTGATTTCAGATAAAATTGATAATATCTTTGGTTCTAATCAATATTATTTAGGATGAACCAAGCCTACAAAATGCGCAACATGATTGTACACACCTCTGGGAAGAAAATAGTCGATTTTGTTTAACCAGTTTTGCGTTCATAAAGTTGGACTGGTGGTGACAGATTACTTGCAAATTTAGATGTCTTTTTAAGTCAGCAATGTCTTGTCCCACCTTTATAGTTTTGACCTGTTTTCAAATATAGATCTTCAACATAGATCTAACCCAGTTGAGATCATTGTCTGGAGAAATTGCTTTAGTGTCTTACAGTCTTACCACTGTTTCTTTGTCGGAAAAAGAAAACTAGCTTGCAAATTTAGCTTGCAGTAGTAGGTTTTTAGTCTACTTGCAGGTAAAATAGGAAATTATTGGTTAGAAACCTCTATCAAAGCAACTATTTAACTATTTTCAATAACGGCATTCTATTTCTTGCACTAATTGTTTCTTTTGTAATACTTGTTTATTAATAGCCAGACGGTTATTTCATTTCCTGTGTTTTTGAAAAATGTCTGTTTATAGCCTGTACACACCCATGGAGCCTAAACTCTTGGAATATCAAAATATTACATTACGCGTCGAGTGTGGAAAGTAGCATTTTGCTGGCGAGTGTGGAGTTTACACCCAAGCGACAGCGAGGGTAGTAAAACCACACGAGCAATGCAAAATGCCGTTTTCGCACGAGTTGCGTACCGTACTTTATCTACGAGTGTTAGATTTTAATAATAAATGCAGAAAAAAATAAACTTCCTGTATGTTAGCTCGTATTTCAGTATCTCTCTTTTGATAAAGATGACATCAATTCGTTAGTTGTATTTGGTGCCGAATTATTTCGGAAGGCGTATTATTCTCCTCATATTCTTCATAATCACTTAAATCACTCATTGATTTTCACAAAAAAACTCGATACAAACAGTTATTTTTATTAAATAAACATCAAATTAGTTATGTTAAATGTAAGCAAACTCGCTAATCGTGTGTAGTAAAGTTGATAATTCTTTTCGTCACTAGAGTGGAAAAAAGAGGAATTCTTCTTCTTTTCGTCACTTGAGTGGAAAAAAAGAGGAATTCTTCTTCTTTTCGTCACTAGAGTGGAAAAAAAGAGGAATTCTTCTTCTTTTCGTCACTAGAGTGGAAAAAAAAGAGGAATTGTTCAAAACTATGAGACACGCAATTAATACAGGTGTTTACGGTGTGTTTTTATTACGTATCAATCGTAGATAAAATCTATTTCCCGAGATATTGATATAAATAGTCGGGCAATTAGTTTGCCACATAACTCCCTTGAGTTCTATTTCGTAAAATTTAATTATTTTATGTATTTACAACGTCCATACAAAGGTACAAAGGTCCATTTACACACATCAGTGACAGTGACAGTGACGGCGCAGTGCCGTGATCCAATATTGTTTTCTATTGAAGGGTTTCGTACGTTGTATGGCTGTGTACTATAGTGGCTAGGGCACTGCACAGTTTATAAGATCTTACGAGAAACCTGAAAAATAATTACTAAAAATCTAATGGACCAATTGATGCCTAACAGAGGAAGAACATGGCAAATGATTTTTAAAGAAATATGGAATTTTCCTAACAGCATAGAAGCTTTCAATGGAAAACCCGTTTCTATCCTGGCTCTTTTAAACACCGGGTCATTATTCTATAAATACAAAAAAAAAAAAAAAAAAAAAAAAAAAAAAAAAACTCTACTGGCTCCATAATTTTACTGGCTATTGTAGACGGTCATTGCAGTTTTATTATTATTATCAAAGTAGTGGATACGGGAAAAAATAACGTGTGGTGGTAGTGTCGCGGGACACCCGGTAAGAACGTAGTTTCTTACGCTTTTCGTTGAATATAAATATTATTAAATCACGCTGCTAAGTATATGATGTATAAGTATAACTACGTATACATGACGGAGTTATAAAAGAGACGAAAATTAAAAGTAACTAACTATTTAGCGGAGTTAGCGGCAAAATTAAAAGAAAAGCTTTTTTTTTATCAAAGAAGCGGGTGTCTTGCAATAAGCATGTAGTATGTGTTGAATATTGAGAAAAAAGTTAATCATGATGAGTTGATAGTTAAGGAGGGATTGTGGTAGGTAGGGAACATTCCTGTTCCGGCCTACTCAATTTAAAATATTATAAAACATATCTCTTCCCTAATACACAAAACCTACTGCTTGTACCAGGTTGAAATTTTTCAAGCCTTTTTCAATTCAAAGTATTTGAAATTGTTACGTTCTAACGTAAGATATCAGTAAAACATTGTTTAAAAAAGTTGTTTGTCTCATTAAATAGACGAAGTTAACTTTTTCCCGTCCTAAAATCCCTATTTTACATTTTAATAGTTATTTAAGAGTTTAAAGGTCCATTTACACACATCAGTGACAGTGACAGTGACGGCACAGTGCCGTGACCGGCCCGTGATCCTACAGACGAATTTAAAATATTATTTTATTTCTGCGCCGTCACTGTCACGTCACTGATGAGTGTAAACAACTTCACAGTGGGGAATTCACGGGCCGGTCACGGCACTGTGCCGTCACTGTCACTATCACTGATGTGTGTAAATGTGTCCAATTTGTTTAATTTTTCCTCATTTGCCGACCTACGTGTCTGTCTGTCGGTCTTTCTATCATTTGATTTGACACTCAAATTTGGTGAACCACCAAATCTTAAAACTACTCGTCCATTTTTAATGAAATTGGGATGGTTAATCATAATCAGCCCATTGTTGGTCCCATTTAAGTTGCAATATTCTGCGCCCATTTTTTTGACATGCACACCCACATATAGTTATTATTCAAGATATAGGTGTATATCTTGAAAAGTACTCATCATGTTTTTTTTTTTTATGAAATTTAGATATTATGGTTAGTCAAACTTGCCTGCACATATCCTAGATGAAAGACCATCTACTGAACGATTTTGAAATATGATTAAAAATAAATTAATCAAATAAGTTATAATGGGATTTAAATACAGTATCTATTGAATTTAGGAAATTTAGAATGAATTATCAGACTGAATTTTTATGTTCTTTTCTGAATTTTTTTTAGTGATTTGGCAAATTATGTTTATAGCAAAATAATACAGATATCTTTTTTGATCATCTTGCTTAGTATATTGACAAATCACACATTGTTTTTTATGAAGACATTTATATGAATTAATTCCAACTTAAGTAAGTGATAAGAACCGGTTATTGTTTCAACACTACTAGTTATTGTCGCGATCAATTCAACCTTCAAAATGTATTTAATCTAATAGTTGGTTGTTTTTATTAACCTTTTTATTAACCTCTCTTTAATTACATTTTATTAACTTTCTTTTATTACATTTTATTAACCTCTCTAGTCATTATTAAGTATTTAATTTAAATAAGCTATAAATATTTCTCCATTAAGCAACCTAAATTTGCTTGAATGTGTTAGTTTAAAGTTTAAGGGTAAGATAATAATAACTCCTTATATTATAGTTTTTATAACTGCTTACATTTTTTATTTTGATTTAATGAACATCAATTTCAAATTTTAGTTCAGCCTGAAGCTGGTGCGATAGTGGTAGGTGCTAAAGTAGTCGGCATGACGGTAGTAGGAGCAGCTGTGGTAGGAGCGGCAGTGGTGGTAGTGGCCATGGTGGTAGTTGTTGTCGAGCGATGGTGGTGATGATGACGATGTCTATGATGGCGATGTTCAGAGCTTACCAGAGTAACAGCTACCATAGCGATAAGAAAAAGTTTCACTGCGGTTTTCATGATATTTTGAGAGTTGAAACAAAGTAGGTTAGTGAAAATTTTGTGTTAAAACCAAATAGTTTAGAAGCTAACTGATGCCTATTCAAGTACAAGTACAGCTTTATATACTCATCATTTTCGCCTAAAATTAAATTAAAATACAAACAAGAATAATCTAATATTCTAAATCACTTCATTGAACACAAATATTAATTAAGATTAGATAAATTTGCTATTAGCCTTTTGATTGATTTTTTATCTTCAATTTAGTAGTTTTAGTAAGACCCCCTCTTCGAACTATCAGGTTAAAACACACGCCACCATCGTAAGCCTTTCAGCCTTTGAGCTCAAATTACTGCTTTCATGAATTTGAAAGCAAAGTGGGGTTGACGAGCGAAGCGAGTAGGGGGCAGAGCCCCCTAGTAAATTATTAAAAAAACATGATTTGTTGTGTGTACGTGCCTTAAAATTGATAAAGAATGTCATACATTTTATAAACCGATATTGTCCGATGATTGTTCTTCTGAATTAGATGAAGGATCCTTTGGGTAGCATGTAGTTATTCATAGTATAATTTTTTATTATTTATTTTTATTTTAGTTTTGTTGTACTTTTTTTAAGTTTTTAATTTATTATTATTATGATATTGTTTATTAACAGTTTTTTACTTTTTACTTATTAATATCAAGTCTTTTAATAAATATAATTTTGATTTTTTTAAAATGATACGTTGTTATTTCTAAACTTATAACGTTTTTTCCCATCATTCACTTTAGTGAACAAAAGATGATATGTCACCAAAATATCATGACAGTCTGTGAGAAATTACTAAAATTCATTGCTTAAAACTACCATAAAATTAATGTTTAACTTGGTTTTGCATTCATAAATAATTGTTTTTTGAACTCGCAAAATCAAAATAAATAAAAAATCAATACCCCATTCATGATGGCATTGCAAAGTTTGAAAACGCTCTCCTGTAAAATTACAAAAAACGGACATATCATCTTTTGTCTTATTGTTACAGAACTACTCTTTAAGAGCTTTCGAACGACATGCATCTTGAAGGGCATATACTATTTTAACTTTTGTACCCCGTACCCCCGTGTACCAATTTGGACCATTTCAGATTTATACTTTCCTGTGGTTGGTCACTGTGACCATGCCGAATTTTGAGCGGATCGGCTAAGCCGTTCAGGAGAAAACTTTTGTACTTCGTACCCCGTACCCCTGTGTACCAATTTAGACCATTTCAGATTTATACCTTCCTGTACTTGGTCACTATGACCATGCCGAATTTTGTGTAGATCGGCCGGCTCATCCGTTGAGGAGAAAACTTTTGTACCCCGCTTCGCTTCGCTCAGCATAATTAATCGATATTGTTTTGCGCCTATAAAGTTGGACTGGTGGTGCAAAACAAGTTAAGACCGGATTCTGTTTTTGGAATGTATGAAATGAAAAATTATCTAACAATTAAAAACTTTAATTCTAAATAAATGGATATATTATTTTCTTAAACTTATTCGTTTCGTATATAAACATTGCTCAGTCTTTTTATTAATATTAATTAATGTTGTGACAGCCGACGTGCCGACAGCCTACACTCTATTTAACATTGGCGTTGAGCCTAAAAAATTTGTTAGGCCTAACATCGTGCAAAAAAAAAACAAAAAAAAAAACTTTCCTTCTCTGCTTTGTATATCTAAAAATATCATTTTCAATGAGTAAGTGCAATCCCCTTTTTTAATACCTTTGAGAGAGGGAAGTCGAGTACCTCAGCGAAAAAAAACAACGAAAATCGTGTTTTTCCAAAATTTAGACTTTGCCCTTCTGTGCCGTTCGCTATTTTAATCGGACGGGGTTCAAAAGGGTACCGGACTTTAGGTAAAATTGTCCTCTTTAAGAATCCAGTTTGTTTTTATATTTCCGTTTCCTACTTCGGAAGCTATTCAAGCTATACGTCTATGCGAAGGAAATCCTCCTGGGGTAGCCGCAACCAAAGGGGACGTTGTACCGGTTTGACAGAGGTATCGTTAAGAAGACCTTTTAAAATGTACAAAATGTGCGCAAAAATGTGGTCGGTACTTTAGTACCCTTTTGTACTTTTAGAGTGCCGGGTAGGGGGTAGGTTACTCCACTGTGGGGTCAATAACGTCGAGGGATTTATCAGCTCGAAAATTTCTTTCAGTCAAAAGTTCCTCCAAATAACACTTGAACGCACTGTACCCTTTTCATACATGTACCTTTGTGGGTTCGGGTACAGAGGTACTTTTAGTACTACGGTACTTGTAGGGCGCACTGTAATAATAAAAAACAAAAAATTGCAGTTTTTTACTCAAAAGTAAGCGGATTTTATTGCCTTTGCACCCATTTTATTGAAATTTATTTTTTATTTTTACTTATTTTTATACTTAATGTACCGGTTTGGAAAAATCGGTCGAAAAACACTACTTTTTAGTCTTTGTACTGTACCGTTTTTGCATTTCATAAGGTCGGGCTGAAAATCATATGATATTTAGGACTTTATAGTAGTAAAGTGTACGTGAAAGTAATACCCTAAATTTGTTACTATACTGGGTACATAAAGGAAACAAAGTTGTGAACCTCTGTTTTAGCAAAGGTAAAAATAGTAGCTAGCCGGCCGTGCTTGGTATTATTCTAGGGCTATCCTTTTTCACGTACGTACGTAAAAAAGTTACACATTTTTATCTAAAAAAGTCACGTTTCAGACCCATTTTAATGATAAATAGTTTTTATAAACGTAAGCTCAAAATCCGCTTTGCTATTTCAAAAAGCGAGGTCTACTGTTCACAGAACTACTAGTGAAGACATTTATATGAAGTAATTCCAACTTATTTGAGTGATAGCAACCGGTTATTGATTACTACTAGTTATTGTCACGATCAATTCAACCTTCAACATGTATTTAATCTAAATAAGCTATATAATATATCTCTATTAAAATACTAACCTAAATTTGCTTGAATGTGTTAGTTTAAAGTTTAAGGGTAAGATAATAATAACTCCTTATATTATAGTTTTTATAACTGCTTACATTTTTTATTTTGATTTAATGAACATCAATTTCAAATTTTAGTTCAGCCTGAAGCTGGTGCGATAGTGGTAGGTGCTAAAGTAGTCGGCATGACGGTAGTAGGAGCAGCTGTGGTAGGCGCGGCAGTGGTAGTAGTGGCCATGGTGGTAGTTGTTGTCGAGCGATGGTGGCGGTGATGACGATGTCTATGATGGCGATGTTCAGAGCTTACCAGTGTAACAGCTAGCATAGCGATAAGAAAAAGTTTCACTGCGGTTTTCATGATACTTGAAGTGTTGAAACAAAGTAGGTTAGTGAAAATGTTGTGTTAAAACCAAATAGTTTAGAAGCTAACTGATGCCTATTCAGGTACAAGTTCAGCTTTATATACTCACATCATTTTCGTATAAAATTAAATTAAAATACAAAAAAAAAGAATAATCTAATATTCTAAATCGCTTCATTGAACACAAATATTAATTAAGATTAGATAAATTTGCTGTTATTACTTGATGATAACAGATTGATTTTTTTTATCTTCAATTTAGTAGTTTTAGTAAGGCCCCCTCCTCGAACTATCAGGTTAAAATACACTCTACTATCGTTAGCCTTTAAGCCTTGAGCTCAAATTACTTCTTTCAAGATTTTTTAATGTAATTGAACATGCTTTTATAAAATTGAAATTAGACTATAACATTAGAGTGATAAAAAGATTTTTATTATTATTAGGAGGAGGATTAACATTAGAGTGATAAAAGATTGTTATTATTATGAGGATAGATTATAATAGGATATTGTTAAAAAAATGTATTTCGATTTTTATCTTTTTTACCTTACTAAATAGCCAAAAATGTCTTAAATAAAAAACCAAATTGCTTACTTAAAATTTCCTTTTAATATTATTTATCTCCAGTTGGGGAAAAAAGTTATGATTTTGAATTAGTTTAAAGGGGCTAAAGCAGGTCTTTTCATCCCTGAATACAAAAAGTAGGGAGAAAAGTAAAAGTAGGGCGAAAAAGTAAAGTAGGGCGAAAAGTAAAGATTGCAACTTAATTATTTCATAAATAGTAGAAAATCAATGGTTAATGTAATGAAGGTGTTGAAATCAGGTTGGCATCACTGCTTTTACGACCATGTTTGTGTTTATTTATAACCTGCATCTAAATAACCTTCTATTTGAGTTTAATTTCAATTCTTATTTGTTTTTAATATTGAATCTCTTATAATATATCTGGTATTAAAAGTGCTAATAATTATTGTTATTTATTAATATAATAAATAAAAACTGTGCAATGGACGAAAATGTGTATTTACTCCCTACTGGAGATAAAATATTGTATGTACCTCGTAAGTAAAGTGCCATTATTCCCTCCACGATAATTATCTCCCTCGGCTTCGCCTAGGGATTTTGGGACCATGGTTCCTTTGGTTTCGCCTCAAAAACCAACTTTTTCGCTCAGGGAATAATGGCTTACTTTACTCCCTAGGTGCTTAAATAACTATTACATATAAGTAAGCTTCTGTATAATATTACATAAAAAAATAAACAAATTAGCAATTTAATACATATTTTTTTAGATAATTATTTTTTTTAGGAAAAAAAAGAATTTAGATGTTTTTGGAATTAATTAGTGATTGTTAAGAGCAGTTCCAGGTTATTTTATTTATTTTTTTTTTTGTAATCAAAATTTAAAAAAAAATCCCAAGTGGTTAGTAGTAGTTCAAGTTGGTTCACGGTGTACATAAAAAAATTGAGTACCACAAAAAAATAATTAAATTTAGTTTTGAAAGATATTGGAAGACAATTTTTGGTTTTTTTTTAAACCATCTCTAACCATCTTAACTACTACCAACAACCACGAGCTACATCTAGCCTTCGTTAACCACCTGGAACCATTGAAGTAAAAAAAAAAATAAATAAATAAATAAAAAATAATTATAAATTTTGTTTTTTTAAAAAAATGGGATTATTTTTTTAATTATTTAGAGTTAGTTTGGAGTAGTTCAAGGTGATTCGAGGATTGGTGTGGCTCTTACCACCTCGCGTGATTATACTAAAAGCGCCAATAGTAAAGTAGTAATAATTCTAAAAAAGCAGGAAAACTAGATAAGGAAAACAGGATAAGGTCCAAGCAAAAACAAAACAATGAAACAGCTTCTAATAAACAGAAAGTAGTGAATTGAAATCAATGAACTATAGGTTGGCGTCGTTGGTGGAACATAAAAATGAACAGGGATTTTAGGGATAAGTTAAATACTATCAAGGGATTAATATTTAAACAAAACTCTGTTGAAATACCAACAAACATGCAGGGTGACATGCAGGAAGATATCCATGAAGACCATTTTGGTATAGAGCTATAATAGAGCTAAAACTGTAGTATTTTGGCCAGAAATATACGTAGGTGGAATGTACACAAGGTAGTTTGAGGTAGAAAGAAACCTTTCTCGAGAAGTAATTTGTTTTCGAGTTTGTCATACCGATTTTTAATTTATTTTTTATTTTTGGGAGTAGTGCCACCAACTTTAGAGCTAAAATTAATTCCTCGCTTCTAACTCGAGGTATGATCTCATGGCAGATGGCATGGTCAGATGAATTTTGTCAGACAGATTGTATTCGAAATCGGCCAAGAAGTTAAAGCTCCACGAGACCGCGCAAACAACAGACATTTTTAGACTCAGCAGCCCTTAAAATCTGTAAATCTATTAACATTTAAAAAAAAATCACAGGGAAGTACTTGCGTGCAAGTACTTTTTAGGGTTTTGTAGATGATTAAGCACACCCATTATGTAATTATTATTTCTTGTCTTGGATCTCAAGAGTCCCGGGTTCGATCCCCCAGGGGGTCACAATGTTTTTTTATCAGTAATAAACCAAGAAGGAATGCAAAATTTAAAAAAGCAAATACATATTTGTGTCCTACTCTTCAGCAGCTTTCATTTGATACCCAACACAAAATTTTAAAAAAATAAAATTTTGGGCGCACTTCAATGTTTCGAACCCAAAATTGGCAATTTTTGAAATTTTAGGATGAACTCCCGGAATTTTCATCGCGCCACAATAAGGTATTAGCATGAATTATTTCGAAATTTTAGCATCAGCCGATCTATAGTGGTTGGGGGGGGGGATTTTTTGGGGTATATTTTGATTTTTTGCCCACTAAGGAATGCAAAATTTGAAAATGTATTCATATATTCGTTACCTACTATTCAGGAGCTTTCATTTGATAAAAATTTGGATGCAACCCCGGAATTTGCATCACACCACAATAGAGTTTTAGTATGAATTATTTTAAAATTTTGCGACCAGCCGTTATATGGTGGTTGAGGGGGGGGGCAATTTTGGGTATATGTATTTTGATTTATTTGACCAATAAGGAAAGCAGAATTTAAAAAAGTATTCATATATTTGTAATCTACTATTCAGCAGCTTTCATTTGATACCCTACTCGAAAATTAAAAAAAATCTAAATTTTTGACTTTACCGCATTTTTTTCGAATTGCGCATGGGCATATTAAATTTTTAACTTTTGTGTATATGTCCTGTGTTTGGGCCCGGAAGTTACGCCAGTGTTTCAAATTTCAGCATTTTAGTTTAAACGGTTCGGGCCCTATGAACCAAAGAGCTACGGACAGACGGACACATCACCCTCGGCATAAGGGTTTTGAGAAGTATCTACAAAACCCTAAAAAGAATTTTTATGCTATCACTAAATGTACTTTCTCTATTAATAATAACTAAATGTACTTATAATATTAAATATATTATACCTTAGAGTAAACTAAATAAATAATAGTAAAGAATACCCAAACCCAAGTGAATATAATTTCAGCATTCTAGTAACTTGATTTAAAAATTTTAAAATAAATATGACGGAGGAATTAATAACTTGTTACACATTTACTTGAGTGTTACAATTTTTGGTTGTCAGTAACAGATATAATAAATTTACTATAAAAATAAGTTAATTATAAAGCAAATATTTTTTTTTTTTTAAAAAACAAGCTTTTATTCCTATTCTTCTCATCAGCAACCCCTTTTATTTGATATCCATATCCCGGGTGTGCTAAAAAAATACCTAGTCCACTATCTTGGGCTGCCCGCCGTATTGGATTTGGAATGACGTCACTCAGCTAACCATGCATTATCATTCAAACTAAACGTGTATGCAAAAATGTCAATCAATCGGTTGAGGATAACTGCTCAAAATTCAGTGCAAAATTCTGCTGGAATTCAGTTGCAAGATTTGACACATACAAACATTGCAAGTTTAAAAGCTTGTAATATACCATTTTAAGTTTATAGATGATTAATAATTATTTACATTAAACATTTAAACATTAAATTTTGAGCTTCATAACAGCATGCATAATAATTTACATAGTTGCTCTAAGAACTCGTGCTATTCTTAAATTTCAATACCCTTCGGTATTTGGTTCGCTGAACCTTTTCTATTTCATAGTTGCATATCCTAGCTGTGTTGTTACCCTGTCTAAGTAGTATTTCAATGAAGATAGAGGCTCTAAAAGATGTATGGACATGACCCATTTCATATCTAAGACTATTTTTACTGGGAATTAAGATAAGAAGGGATGCCTCTAGGGCAAAGGGATAATATACCCTTTACTTACATAAAGGAAGCTGTAACCCAGCCTTACTTATAATATACATATATATATATATATATAAATTTATATATATGTATATAAATATTTTTTTATTAAAGAATAAAAACAGCATG
>KZ651676.1:419052-433235 GCA_001010745.2 Gerris buenoi | reverse complement strand
AGGTTTCGGTCACAAAAATCGTCACTATGTTACAATCCCGACGTTTCGGTTTTTACTTAAAACCTTCTTCAGGGGCCGTACAACATCTAAACAACGACTGAAACAATCTCACGCGTCAACTCATATATATGGAGAAAAACCACAGCCTTCTAGATACAAACATACTTTTAAAAACAATAATAACCTACTACTTTTAAAAACCTCCTACTTTTTATAAACAAAAATAACCTTCTCCGTAATACACATATAAATAAACATTACAACAATCCAGAATATATAACATTCAAATTCTCAACATCACTCCTAAAATTCAGAGAAGTAGAATCTTTTTTAATGTGAAGCATTTCAAGAATTCTTCTCCTAAACTCATCGTCTTCTCTAGCTACAACAGAAATACCTGGCAAATCAAAAGAGTGTTTTTCGTTAATAGCATGAGCTACTAGCGCCGTGACATTAACCTTATTAGTTCTTATGCTAAACGTCGGGATTGTAACATAGTGACGATTTTTGTGACCGAAACCTGAGATTTTTGTTTATTTTTGTTTATTTGTACGGTCGAGAATTTATTCAATTTATATATATATATATATATGGTTTTAATAAATGTTAATGAGATTAATTTTAAATGCAATTGATTAACTAATAAGCTGCTTGTTTTAGTGTATGCTGTCACTTGGCCCTGATTCAGTCAATCCTAAATACAGAAGTGGTGGGAGTTTGTTGGAACGTGGAGTTTCCAGTGGGAAACAGGAATTTGATACGAATCGTAATTTTTGGCCTCTTACTAAGCCTGTGCCCAAAATCGAGGCCCTTATTCAGAGTTCAGGTAAAACAAAACTAGTAATGATATTATGAGATAAACAGAGCCTGAAAATGCAAATTTATACAATTATAATTTAGCATTTACTTTAATTACGATTTTTTAAACACAAAGATTTTTTAACTTAACATAAGTAATTTCATTAAGTTTGTAAAATAATAAAAAACATGGAGGGAGAAAGACACAATAACCGGCCTATAAGCATTCTCTTAATATTAGTCTGCTAACTGCTGAACAAATAGAAAGTAAGCTTGCCGAAATATGATTCTATGCAATCATTAAAAATAAATGTGGGTGTTTTTAGGAGAAGCTGAATACAGTAATGATATACCAAAATTTCCTGGTGAAGTTTGGGCTCAACTTGTGTTGACAGATAAAGCCGGAGCTGAAATACTGAATATTGATCCCTCACAGGCTTTGGTAAATAATTATTGTTAATTTTAAACTTAATAATTAAAAATATAAGCTTTAATTCTTAGATTTTTACGGTTTTATAATATTTTGTCATTGGATCTGCTGATTTTTCTGCTATATGGAATAGCAGAAGTATAAAATTATTTATAACTATATCTAATTGGTTGTACCCTTTAATTTATTAATTCTTTTTTCTCTCCTTTGGTGGTTACAGTTTTCTTAATTTAATATTAGAAATAAAACTAGGTACTTCATTTATGGTGATATATTTAACCCTCCGTAGGGACAGTTTGAAGCCTATTATTTAGGCCTATTATTGATTATTTTTTTTATAAAATATAATCTTAATTGTTTTTACATAATTGTGCATACATAGATGTGTGTTTCGCACTGGGCAACGATTTTTATGAGACGTGGAAGACCAAAATGTATACCTACAATGACAGTT
Organism: Gerris buenoi; assembly: GCA_001010745.2. Classification (NCBI taxonomy): domain Eukaryota; kingdom Metazoa; phylum Arthropoda; class Insecta; order Hemiptera; family Gerridae; genus Gerris; species Gerris buenoi. The sequence goes on along the minus strand of KZ651676.1, from coordinate 431,553 downwards.
TTCACACATGCACATAAATACGTCGCCAACGCGCGCGAAACGTACGTCACCCTGTGTGATATGGGCCTTAGAGTAATCAACGAAATTATTAGAAAACCTAAAGCACACAAACACAAAGCTAATGTATTCCAAACCTCGAGTCACGGTTACTTATCAATCACTGACGGATGCCAAGTAAAATATAGCCTTGTTTACTGTACTTTGCACTAAACTAAATGAAATAACCCCTTAGCCTATAAAAAATAAAGGGTTGTTTTTCAAAATATTGCGCTTTATTTTATTTTGCAGGCTATCCCAGGAGTTGTTGCTTTTTTTCAAGCTAAAGATATTCCAGGAGTAAATACCTTCTGCCCAAAAAACAATCCACTATTTTATAAAGTTCAAGAGAAGGTTAGTTTTCCAATTACGTAAATACTTTCTTTTAAATTTTTATTTATATTTTAGTTTGTGTTTTACTTTTTATAACGTTATTTTTAGGTGTTCGCTGACAAAAGATCAGAATATTGTGGTCAGGCCGTAGGTATGATAGTAGCGGAAAGTCTTCCTCTAGCAACTGCAGCTACCAAAAAAGTCAAAGTCACTTATGGAAAGCAAGACGAAGTGATGTTTGATTTAAAAAAGATAGTGCAGGATAATGTAACATCTAGAATGACTCAAGTTTCTTCCATAGAACCTAAGGCGAAAAAAGGTGAATATTACAAAAATGATTAATTTATTAAAAAAAAGAACAAACACAAAGTTCAAAAATAGTATTGGTTATAATATAACCAATTCGGTACGATATATCGTACCGAAATGTTTAGAAACGGCCACAAAATTCCTCACTTTTTCTCCTCCCATGGGTGACTTACCTCCAACTAGAGTTAAGCCCGGTCGCGCTTTTATGCATTGCGGTGCGGAGTCGCTGGGCCATACACTCTAAAAGAAAGTCAACTCCCGGACTTACATACCCTATTTTACCTTAATTCTATGCTTCGCTGTTACATTTTCAAATATGCCAGCAATAGTATTAACTTTAATTTTTTTTTAACTTAAGAAAGATTGAACTTTAAAAATATTATTGCCAATGTAAACATCCCAGTTATTGTTACAACATTCTTAACACAAGATACCATCAAAAATGTAATTATACTTTCCTTATCTTTCAGATAATATCAAATTCAAAGTTAAAGGTGATGTAAATATACCAAGTCAATATCACAATTTCATGGAACTCTTGAGCTGCGTTGCTGTTCCTTCTGAAGATAATTTAGATATCTACCCAACCGCTCAGTGGCCAAATATAATTCAGGAGGCAATACACGAAGCTCTCAATATACCACAGCACAGGTAACCTATCTCTCTTTGAAGTTATAAAAACTAGAATTAGTTCATTTTATATTTTACTTTTGAGTCAGTTTCGTATTCTGAAGTTACTGGTAAATGCTTTTTGAGTTCAGTTCGTTGTAATATTTTAAAAGAATACAACTTAAATAAGTAATTAATCAGATAAAAGATCTGAAGATGACCAGTGTGAGAAATATTTATAAAATAAAATTGAGTAAAAAATCCTTTTTTCAATCATCTTCCCATAGACATTGGAGATTAATAAAAGGCAAAACATAATTTTAGTTGACTTATAAAGAGACCCAGTATTAAGTCATTGGTAAATTTTATTGTACTCGTACAACCTTGGATTTTGGGTTAGATTTAGCGATGGCAAGCAGTAAAATAAAAAATAATCATTCTAGATACTTATTTTTTCAAATTCTATAGAAAAGAAACAAATCTTTTTAAATTGGGTGTAGGTATACGACCTGGTCGTCTGACACCCTAACCCTAATAAAACAATAAATATATAATAAATGTTTTTAAATGTTTTAAATGTCTACAAGTAAATAAATGTACAACCATTACATTTCTCGTGTACTTCCGCAGTGTCCCATTCAGGTTATAAACAAAGCCAAATCTATTATTAAAATATAGTCTAGGGAAGATACGATTTGACCTGCGCAAAATTGCTTCACGAGCGATTCCAGTGGTATTCAACTAAACTAACCTTGCTTTATAACATATCCAATCAGACAAAATCCAATCATGGGAAAGTACCTAAAAATCGAATTCAAAATGGCGTTTTTTATATTAAGGGTAATGAAAGCCCAGCCATCTAATAAATGTTATTTTATATGATTCAAACAATGTAGAAAAATAAATTTTGAGTGTGGTTATAAGTTTAAATTAATTTACTTTTCTTATAGTTATAGGCTAGTCAAAATATGCATAAAAAATATCGAAATTCGCAAAGCGTGATGTAGTTTTGATTTTTATATATATTGTTCGGACCGGTTATGGTAGTTAGTGGGATCCAAAATTTGCAGCTTCGAAAAACCTGTGCTAGCTGCGTAATACGTAAAAAACTGAAAACAAATCGAAATTATTTTAGTTTTGGAATGAAGTTCCTTATGGCACGTTCTGGATCCCGGGAGTGAATCCGAAAAAAAAACGACCAAAATCACCGTCACGCAAAATCCGTCACGAAATCTACCGATGACAATAACTTGAGTAAAAGTTCATTGAGTTAGTTGAAATTTGGTACACATGTTAACTTACCCAAGCTAAGTTCGTTGGACAACGTTATCCGCCCAAGCGTTCACGCGCAACGCTCGCGTAAACGGAAGCTTCAAAAATGTTAAGACGGGAAAAACTGTTATTTTATGGAAGCCTGTTAGTTGACTTGTTTTGTTTATTTTTGTTATGTATGTCAAATGTCACTTATTTCAATCTAAAACATTCTTTAACAATCATAATCTTTAACTATCTCATCTTGATTTACTTTTTTCTTATATTCAATACATATTTATTGTAAGATGCTTGCTTTAATGATACAAATAACACTTTTGTTTTATTTTGCCTTAACTCCGCTAGGTACAAACAGTTAATTACTTTTAATTTTGTCTCTTTTCTAACTCCGTACTTAGCAGTGTGATTTTATCATTTATATTTAGTGAAAAATGTAAGGAACTTCGTTCCTACCAGGTGTCCCTCGACACCACACGTATTTTTTTTACCATATAGCTCGTACACTATGGGTTGTTCGGTATTAGTTGTTATGACAATTTTAAAAGTACAGTAAATTTCCAGCAGCATAAGCTCAACCGGAGCACTATTATACGACCCATAGGTTCCGAGATATGGCACTTAGGAAATTGGAATTTATTTCCCCAAAAAACTATTGCTCTCGTTACAGGATAATTATCGGCGTATAACTGTTAAACTACGAGAAATTTCATAAGGAATGAAGTTGAAGTAAATATAATTGGCTTCCATTAAAGACAATTGGCAACTCTGTACGTCTGAAAATTACCGAGTTATTACACTGTAAAAATTTCTATAATGTTCCAAAAAATGAAATTTTAAGTATTGCTCTTGTTTCGGGCCGAATATCGGCCTAAAACCTCTCCCCTACGAGAAAAGTCATAAGAATAGAAGTTGTAGTAAATTTAATTGGCTTTTATTCAAGCACAAAATGAAGCCTATATAGACAAAACAGTTCTATTGCAATCGTAAAAAGAACAAAAAAAGGTAAATTGTAATTTTTAAGAAATGAATATAAACCACTTTTTTTAAACAATTTATTGGGCATTAGGCAAAAATGGCTTTCGTGCATACTACCAGATCAGTGTTTGGAAATCAAAAGAAACAATTTTAACTAATGATGTATGTAATGTAATCTAATGTATGTTTTGACTAGCCTATAACTATAAGAAACATAAATGAATTTAAACTTATAACCAAACTCAACATTTATTTTTCTACATTGTTTGAATTATATAAACTAACATTTATTGGATGGTTGGGCTTTCATTACCCTTAACATGAACAGACGCCATTTTTAATTTGATTTTTAGGTGCTTTCCCATGATTGGATTTTGTCTGATTTTGGATATGTTATAAAGCAAGGTTAGTTTAGTTAAAAACCACTTCAATCATCAATCGCTCGTGAAGCAATTTTGCGCAGGTTGAAGGGTATTTTTTCTTAGTTTTCCTAGACTAATATAATACTTTCTACGTTCTTTCTGCAGAATTAATGTACGAGTTAGAAGAGTAGGAGGTGGATATGGAGGCAAGATCACACTTCCAACACAAACTGGGGTTGCAGCGGCCTTGGCAGCTGTTCAACTTCATCGTCCTGTCAGACTTGTGGTTTCACTTGAAACAGGCACACATTGGGGAGGCAAGAGATTCCCTATCTATTCACAGTATGACGTAAGTTGTTGTGCGTAGAATTAACTTGCCAGTAAATCATGTCTTTTATATTAGGACATTTTGGATCTTCATGTATACATCAGGCATTATAATAGAATGCTTAGAAGTATAGCTTAGAACTCTCCACCACGGGGCGTAAAATGGGCCTAAAAGATGGCCTAATTGTTTGGTTCCAACAAGTGGTCCACGTGGTTCGTACGTGGTTCTAGTAGGAAGTACTAGATTACTGCTACTACTACTACTACAGTGTCATGTTAGCGCATGCCCATACAACCTGTTAACAATTCCCGAAGGATCCGCGGAATGATACAAAGGAAGATAGAAATAGGGGGATTGGAACGAAACAAACCTAATAGAAAGAAAACTGTCAAATATTAGCTTTAAATGAGTTTTTATAAGCAAAAGCTGAACAAGTTGAAATCGCCATTGATCTTTTGGCTTAGTAAAGAATAGTTGTTGAAATCGAAATTTAGTTTAAAAAATCGCTCGGAAAAATAAAACTCTTATACCGTGGTTTGTCCCTTTTGCATAATGATATAATCATGCCTTTTATGTCTCGTTTTTTTTTTTTTATTAGGTATATTTAATTTGAGTAATTGTAATTGTATAGATGTATTTGTTCGTAACGGTTTACTATTTTATTATTATTTTGCTATAAATAAATCAAAGAATCGAATTTTTAAAAAATACTACATTCATGATTCACTTTGTTATTTTGTACTAATCACTGTGTAGGTTTAATATAATATTCGTGTTATGTTTTATTCTTTTAGGGAGGAGTAGATGATAAGGGTTTAATTCAATACTTACAGCTTAATATGTATCAAGATGACGGATACTCTCCTAATGAATCAATGATGGCTATAGCAACGTTGCATCATTTAGCTAATTGTTATGTAACTGATACGTGGACGGTAAAAGGATACGGGGTTCGCACTGAAACTCCATCAAACACTTGGTGCAGAGCTCCTGGTAAGTATATTTGGATTTATCAATTTAGTGTTATTTTATTCCTCTTATTTCCCATTCCAATAAACACAATATCAGATTTGGACAGGATGTGGGATATCCACACGGGGTGGTCATCTGCATTAAAAATGTCTTATCTCTTTGGAGTATATCACATTCATACCATCACAAGATACGATTATATCGTGGTTCAGACTTAGTAACAGGCAAATTGTGGTTTCGCTAACCACTTGCATTTTAAATTGTTGTTTGTTTGAAGTCAGTGAGATTATAGCATTATATAAATTCATAGATGCTTTATCACTGATTTATTTTGTAGGATCAATGGAAGCCATCACAACAATCGAGACAATCATAGAACACATAGCTAAAGTCACAGGTAAAACTCCAGAAGAAGTGAGATTAGTGAATATGGCAAAAGAAAATCCTTGCATTCAAATGATAGATGAAGTCAAGACTTTAGCTGATTATGACAGCAGACTTAAAGCAGTAGAAACATTCAATAAGGTAACGATAAAGACATAATAGAAAATATATATTGGTTAAGCAAAGTTGAAGAACTATTAAATTAAATAGAATTCTTATATATTTGCTTCTTTAATAAAAAAAAAAAAATAAAATAAAAAATAAAATACACAATGACATTATTTGTTAACATGTAAAATGATAACATAGTCATAAACGTGTACATTAAAGTGATTGAAACATTGCCTTAAGGGTCTGTTTCAAGTAGAAAAACGACGAAGCAAGAATTTACAAATAGAAAGAATAAGAATTGCATACACAGTCTGTGCCAAACGAGAGTTAGTGTGTTAACAGAGTGGGAAAAACTAGCAAATGGAGTGGGGAGCCAATGAGAGCTCAAGATTTGCCCTCTGGATAACCATATACTGGTTATCCAGATGTTAACCAATCGGTGTGTCACTCGATTTCCACGCTTTCAACTCAATAACTCTCGTTTGGCACAGACTGTAGCAAGAAATTTTTTAAGCATTTTGTAAATTCAGATTTAATTGTTCCTGCCTGCAATAAATAAACTAACTCTATGGCACCACAGCCTGTGGAGGAACTCTGACCACTATAGGTCTCTATCAGCAATAGCTTACTGGAAATAATTCACCGAATTTTCTTATAGGAAAATAGATGGAAGAAACGAGGTTTGTCGCTTGTACCTATGGACTGGCCATTTTTATACTTTGGACCATTCCATGCCTCTATTTCAATATATAAGCAGGATGGTACTGTAGCTATTGGTCATGGAGCTATTGAGATGGGACAGGGATGCAATACGAAGGTAAACCCATTAATAGTCTGCGCAAATTTTATACTGTGTTGTTTTTTTAATTTTTTTATTTGTCTGTGATGTTCATTACTAAATTATTATTCTATTTTTCCTCAGGCTGCGCAAGTGGTTGCTCACATTCTGGGAGTGGATTTAGAATTGATTACAGTGAAACCTGTCGACACTTTCAATAGCCCCAACAACTTTGTCACTGGAGGCAGCACTGGTAGTGAATGTGTCGCCTTTGTATGTTAAAACTAGATATTTTTTTTAAATTCGTTAATGAATACCATTAAGGACTACTCTAGATGTCTTAGGAACTGTAATATATCTGAGAGATATCTGGTAAAGGGATTTGTCACCAATCGTAAAATGGTGCTAAAGAAGTGCTAAGCATGCCTTAATCTTGAAAGGTAGTCTTTTAATGGAAATGCTTACCTTGGTAATTCTGGCAAACAATTAATAAAGATCTACTGTGGCTGGTTGATAATAAGAGCATAGCAGCAGAAAAAAACGCCTTCCTAAAAACATTTCACTTTATACTCGAATGAATGTTTAAAAATATAAAAGTTTAAAAATATAAAATAAAAAAGTTAAACATGTTTTTGTTTAAAACTAAATACTGTAAAGCATATGAATAACTCATGAATTATCCTGCCATGTCGAGTATACAAACATGATATCTCTTAAAACTTAATTATTACAGTTAAATAAAATAAAATTATTCTAGGCACTGATGAAAGCATGCGAAGAAATTAACGAAAGATTGAAGCCCATTAAAGAGAAACTCGGTGAAAAAGCTACATGGCTTGAAATCATAACAGAAGCTTGCAAATCTAACATAAGTCTACGAGCACAATACATGTAAGAATATCTCTATAGTTTAAGTATTATTTTAATTAACCACGATGATGTTTATTGATATATCTATATTTTTTATATTAATTTGCCCTTATATCTCGCACATGTTTAACATTAATCTCTTAAAACTTTAATATTTTTCAGGTACAAACCTGGTGATCTCCAACCTTACAACATTTATGGAGTCGTTGTGTCGGAAGTAGAATGTGATATTCTTACGGGGCAATATCAGGTTTGCCTAAATAATATTTAACAATAATATATTATTTTTCATGATTCTTACGCCCTTTTTTTACAATAAATGCTAATTTAACTAATCAATATCAACTACTGTTAATATAATATAACCCTTTAGAATCTGGAAGAACAAGAAATGTGGAAGAAATAGAGAGATCAATATAAGACAAAGCTAATGATCAATATGATGTTTCGACCACATTAGTTGGTCATCATCTATATCTATGCGAACTAATGATGAATGGCCGAAACCAGTTTGCATTAATTAATAATAAATAATTCTGATCATATCTTTTCAGAATCATCAAAATAGAATATATATTTGATTACATCTATTAGATTAAAAATGTCAATAATAAAAATATAATTATATAAAATGGACATAAAATATACAATTTTACTCGCCTAATGCATAATGCCAATCTCTCTATCTCTAGGATACATTTTCGCATTTTGGTGTCTTGGTATTTAAATCTACATTTTATTTTTTCGTAAGGTTCATGAAAAATCGACTGTGACTTTGTGACATCCGGAAATAATTAAAGAACGTTTTATCATCCGTTAAAACTTCGTCAAACAACGTATAAAATGCCCCACTTTCCCACCCACAATGCCAGTTTTTTTTTTTTTTTTTTTTTTTTTTTTGCAAAAATTTAAAATGCAAATTGCAGTGGCAACCTCCTCAGACTCCAACATTTTAAACACTTTGTAATATCAAAAATGTCTAGATTGAAATTGTAATTTTGTAGGAAATTAGAAGTGGAACTCTGTGGCTCTGACGTAAGAGACACTGAGTGGCTCTAGAGTGGCCCGTGCAAGATTCCTGTGGCCGGTGTCTCGAGACACAGTGGCGTGGACCCGAGTGTCCCGCCGCGTAAAACAGGCCTTAGAGCCTACTTTGACAGCGTGGGAAAATCGAAAAAAATATGAAGGGGAACCAATAAGAGCACGAGATTTTGACATATAAAAGGTAGGGCCATCTAGGCAAACAAAAATGACAGTTGGACCTCCCACAGGCTTCCCCCTCATATGGTTGGCCAATCAGACCCATCAGAGTAAACTCTAAATCTAAGACCAGCATATTTGAAGATATCATCATATTTGAGACAAATAAATTATTTTCTTTTTAGGTACTGCGAATGGACGTGATAGAAGATGCTGGGGAGAGTATGAGCCCTGAAATTGATATTGGACAGGTCGAGGGTTCTATAGTGATGGGACTAGGACTCTTAACTACAGAGGAACTTGTGACTGATCCAAAAACAGGAATTCTTCTATCGGACCGAACTTGGGTACCATATAAATTTCTTATTATCTCTCTAATAAAAACCAAAAATAAATATACTCAACTTCTTGAAACTTTGGTCTCCGCCGGAAAACCTAGAAAAGATCAAATTTGATGCAATTTCTTAATTCATTAAAATGGGTATATTTCAAGTTTTTACTAACAAGATAAATATGCTTATGCATAATTATCTCATACAACCGACAACCGATATAATATTCTGTAGGAAATCTACACCGTTCTTTTCTTTTAGTGAAAGGGCTCTAAAACAAAGCCGAGGGAGACGATTATCGCGAGGGGAATAATGGCACTTTACTCACGAGGTACATACAATATTTTATCTCCAGATGAGAGAAATATAAATTTTTGTCCATTTCAAAGTTTTTTTATTATTTTAATAAATACCCATAATCATTAGCACTTTTAATAGCATAGATATAAGAGATTCAATATTAAAAGCAAATAAGTATTGGAATTAATCTCAAATACATAGAAGGTTATTTAGAATTTAGATGCAGGTTATAAACAATGATAAAGAAGGTCGAAAAAGCAATGACGCCAACCTGATTTCAACAACTTCATTACATTAGCCATTCATTCTCTACTATTTATAAAATAATTAAGTTGGCAGTACTTACTTTTTCGCCCTAGTTTACTTTTTCGCCCTACTTTTACTTTTTCTCCCTACTTTTTGAGTTCAGGGAAGAAAAGACCTGCTTTAGTCCCTCCAAACTAATCCAAAACCATAATTTTTCATCCCTACTGGAGATAATGGTTTTTTTTTCTCTCTCCTAACAAAAGCAATAATATTTTGTTACGCCTATATGATATGATATAACTGTGTTTATGTTCAATCCACGCACTGATGAATGTTTTTACTAAATTATAAATTGAAACTATTTATAAAAAATATTTTGCAGAACTACAAACCTCCTGGAGCAAAAGACATCCCTATAGACTTCCGTATAACATTGAGGAAGAAATCATCTAATCCTTTTGGTGTACTGAGATCTAAAGGTATTATATTTTTTTTTAGTAAACCCTCCATTCATTTACATATTAAATAAATGCAGTATATAAAGTAATGATTTATTTATTATTATAGCGACTGGTGAACCACCTTTGTGTCTCACAATAAGTGTCATTTTTGCAATGAGGAAAGCACTTGAATCTGCAAGACAGGAGAGTGGTAAACCAGAAAACGAGTGGCTCCCACTAGGTACGTATATTAAATAAAGTTACCATACACCTAACCTTGAAATAATTTTACTTCTTAATTTGTTTACGACCATAATTTATAAAATTCAAATTTAATCTTAATTTCGTCGTCCGGATATATTTATTATATGGTGTAATATTTATTATATGGTGTGTGTCTACGTATTTATAATTATCGTATACCTTTTTTTCTAGATTTACCTTTAACAAGGGAGAAACAGTGGCTGGCCAGTCTTAACTCAAAAGAAGCATTTGTACTTTAAAAATACAGCACCTATACACATAAATATAATACCTTTTGTTTTGTTAACAATTAATATGAATCTACCTTAATAAAAAAAATATGTATGTTGATCATTCTGTTAAAATATAATAAATCATCCTTCTCTGCAATGTAAAGGAAGTACATTATTAAAAATAAAATTTAATTATGTATTTAATTTGATCTATTCAACTTTTAGTAAAAAGCATTTTAATTGAAATTCTAAAAAAAGAAAAACCACCAAAAAGAAAAATCACAAAGTTCATTTTGGGAAAGTTCACACTTACAATTGCCCTAGTACAATTCCAGTGAAAGAGGATTTCTTTCTGAGATAATAGTTGCGTCACAGCGGAACCTGGTAACATTATTTGAGTAACCTTCCTGCCGTCCTAGGTATCACTGTTACCAGTAAGGTAATTTTTGCAGTGTTCAAGATAAGGGAACTTCCTAAATTGTTCCTAATGACATACTTTAATGTCCAATGTTCATGTAGTACGTTAAAAACATTAAGTAAGTTATAGATATCAGGTAATATTTAAGTCCACGAAAATTTATATATATATATATATATATATATAAATATTCGTGGACTTAAATATTACCTGATATCTATAACTTACTTAATGTTTTTAACGTACTACATGAACATTGGACATTAAAGTATGTCATTAGGAACAATTTAGGAAGTTCCCTTATCTTGAACACTGCAAAAATTACCTTACTGGTAACAGTGATACCTAGGACGGCAGGAAGGTTACTCAAATAATGTTACCAGGTTCCGCTGTGACGCAACTATTATCTCAGAAAGAAATCCTCTTTCACTGGAATTGTACTAGGGCAATTGTAAGTGTGAACTTTCCCAAAATGAACTTTGTGATTTTTCTTTTTGGTGGTTTTTCTTTTTTTAGAATTTCAATTAAAATGCTTTTTACTAAAAGTTGAATAGATCAAATTAAATACATAATTAAATTTTATTTTTAATAATGTACTTCCTTTACATTGCAGAGAAGGATGATTTATTATATTTTAACAGAATGATCAACATACATATTTTTTTTATTAAGGTAGATTCATATTAATTGTTAACAAAACAAAAGGTATTATATTTATGTGTATAGGTGCTGTATTTTTAAAGTACAAATGCTTCTTTTGAGTTAAGACTGGCCAGCCACTGTTTCTCCCTTGTTAAAGGTAAATCTAGAAAAAAAGGTATACGATAATTATAAATACGTAGACACACACCATATAATAAATATTACACCATATAATAAATATATCCGGACGACGAAATTAAGATTAAATTTGAATTTTATAAATTATGGTCGTAAACAAATTAAGAAGTAAAATTATTTCAAGGTTAGGTGTATGGTAACTTTATTTAATATACGTACCTAGTGGGAGCCACTCGTTTTCTGGTTTACCACTCTCCTGTCTTGCAGATTCAAGTGCTTTCCTCATTGCAAAAATGACACTTATTGTGAGACACAAAGGTGGTTCACCAGTCGCTATAATAATAAATAAATCATTACTTTATATACTGCATTTATTTAATATGTAAATGAATGGAGGGTTTACTAAAAAAAAATATAATACCTTTAGATCTCAGTACACCAAAAGGATTAGATGATTTCTTCCTCAATGTTATACGGAAGTCTATAGGGATGTCTTTTGCTCCAGGAGGTTTGTAGTTCTGCAAAATATTTTTTATAAATAGTTTCAATTTATAATTTAGTAAAAACATTCATCAGTGCGTGGATTGAACATAAACACAGTTATATCATATCATATAGGCGTAACAAAATATTATTGCTTTTGTTAGGAGAGAGAAAAAAAAACCATTATCTCCAGTAGGGATGAAAAATTATGGTTTTGGATTAGTTTGGAGGGACTAAAGCAGGTCTTTTCTTCCCTGAACTCAAAAAGTAGGGAGAAAAAGTAAAAGTAGGGCGAAAAAGTAAACTAGGGCGAAAAAGTAAGTACTGCCAACTTAATTATTTTATAAATAGTAGAGAATGAATGGCTAATGTAATGAAGTTGTTGAAATCAGGTTGGCGTCATTGCTTTTTCGACCTTCTTTATCATTGTTTATAACCTGCATCTAAATAACCTTCTATTTGAGTTTAATTCCAATTCTTATTTGTT
>KZ651676.1:318831-335608 GCA_001010745.2 Gerris buenoi | reverse complement strand
AAAAAAAATATTACAATAAACTAAACTGACTATCAATAATTATAATTAAATAAAAAATTAAATTATAAAACCGAAGGCAAATAATTTTAGAGTTATGACGTCACAAATTACAAAAATGAATTTTTAGAACGCGGATAATGATCATAACCAAAGTTGTTTTCAATGTTATCAGTGACACTCCTTCTATATATAGTATTATTCTATGAAATTACATGAATGACCAATTAACTAGTTGTTTTTTTTATAATTTGCCATTTTTCGAATTCAAAATAAAATCTCAAGAAATGATTTCAAAGTTCCAGTGTAACCGTAGAGATATGAATTCAGATAAGTGTTTGACAACTTGTATTTATTTTTTTATATTTTAAAAAGTGATTATTTTATTTCTTACATTATGCGTTATAAAAAAAATATATATAAATGTTCCAACTAAAAAGAATACATATTTAAAAAAAATTGCTTTATCTTCCACATGCGCACTGAACATTTTTTAAACACCCATCTTTAAAAGTACCCATCCGTTTTTTTTTTAAATATATTTTAACATGTGATGTCTTATCGCAATAAGACGTGGAAAATCTATGTGCCACACTATTAGCAAAAATAGCAAGCTATTTTCATTTACATTAATTCTTTTAATTTATTGTTTGATAATGGAATACCTGGATAATGTATGTGAATGTAATGTAAAATAAAATAATAAAATAAAATAATGTAATGTAAAACGTATCTAATATATTTGACGTTTGTTGTAAATATGTATGTATATTGATATTGTTTACTGACATATAGGCAGCCGGATGTAAACACTTAACAGTCATTGAAACAAGATAATATAAATACATATTAGATATTATTATCTTAACATTGATAACACGGCAAATTATCAGCAGGTCAAAATCATACTCTTGTAAAATTAATATTAATTTATCGCATGCTTTAGTTTTTAATGAATGCTTATGCAAATAATAATTATTTCATAATTATGACTTGAGAGGTTTATAGAGAGAGAAACACAACAATATTGTCACCACAATTTTATATTTTTACACAGACGCGTTTCGACATTTACATCATTTTCAGTGTGTTAACATAGTAAGTGAAAGACTACTAAGTACTATAGTTTAGTAGTCATTCACTTAACACATTGAAGATGATGTAAATGTCGAAACGCTTCTGTGTAAAATATAAAATTGTGGTGACAATATTGTTCTGTTTCTCTCTCTATTAACCTCTCTAGTCATAATTATGAAGTGGTACCATAAAATCTCAGTTAAAACAACCAATTATTTATTTAATAATTATTTCATATTATATTAAACTATTAATTTTATTATTACGTAATGAAATAGCTCTTTCTACATATCGTGTGTTTGAATCCCAGAGAGATGTGTTTACCCTGTTCTGTAATAACGTAATGTGTGTTGATTGGGATGTAAAGCAAATATTATGTAAATGTATATAACTTTCCCAAGAAAAAAAGGAATTGTGATGGCACGAAAATTCGATTTTGATATAAAATATTGTTGAAATATACTATATTTCAACTCAAAAAACCTATGACGAATGCTACATGTAAAAAAGCATATAAATATTATTTTTAACCCACTCATCAGTAGCCTAAATTTGATACCCCACTCAAAAATAAAAAAATAAAAAATGTATGTGTATAGTGTACAATGTATGTATGTATGTATACGTATATATATGTATGTATATATATACACGTCTGTGTGTGTATGTAGGTAAGAATGAAGGTGGCTAATGTGAGTATCTATATGTATATAACTATATATTGTTAATTAAAAAGAGAATTGGGTGTATAAATTTTTGTGTATAAATTGGGATTATAAATTTATAATTTCTCTATATTTTTCCTGCGTTCGTGCCAAAAGTTGCACTTGTATTTTAAATAACAACTTTTCACCTTAAACGCTTCGGGAGATATGATCCAAATAGCGACGAACGGACAGACAATCACCCTCGGCCAACGTATGGGTTTCGAGAAGGATCTATAAAACCCTTCATATTAAATTACGCGTCTGGTGCGGAAAGCAGCATTTTGCATGCGAGTGTGGAGTTTGCACCCGAGCGACAGCGAGGGTAGTTAAACCACACGAGCAATGCAAAATGGTGTTTTCGCACGAGTTGTGTACCGTACTTTGTATACGATTGTTGGATTTTAATAATAAATAGAGAAAAAAATCCTGTATGTAAGTTCGTATTTATCTTTAGATAAAGATGACATTAATATATTAGTTGTATTTTGTGCCGAATTTATTATTTTGGGAGGCGTATTTATTCTCCTCATTTTCGTCATAATCCCTTAAATCACGCATTGATTTTTACTAAAATCTCGATATAAACAGTTACTTTAATTGAACAACAGCAAATTAGTTTTGTTGAATGTAAACGAACTCGCTAATCATGTGTAAAGGTAAAGAAATCTCTTCTTTACCGCCCTAGGATGGTTTTTTTTTCAAGGTTTTGATTAACACTGACAGATTCAATTTGATTGCTCCTTCTATACAATATGTATAAGGATTTCCAATTAGATTGAACCGTCTAAACCCACCTTGACCTGTGTGTATAAGCCTTATCCTGTCCAGTAAAACAATTATTCTTCCTTATTCTTCGTCGTCCAATGCTACTGCGATAGCAACCAAGTCAAATTCATTGAATCGCATCTAACTAAATACCTGTGGTGCCGCCTATCTACGTGGGTAGCCCTGTGTAGCATGAACACTATCCCGGAAAGCTTACATGTCTTGCATGCCGCGTCCTTTCCTTGCACAATATAACACTTAACAACCTTAAATCTTGTAATCAATTCTAACCATACTTAACTGGAATAATCAAAAACTATATTAAAACTTGAAATTTTATATTTTATTTAAAAGTTCTGTATAGTACCTACACATTGGAAATACATATTTTTATTTTTACGTAAGGTAATATATATAAAAAAAGTTTAATTTTTCAGTTCAGTATTGGGACAAAGAAAAGAAGAGGGCTACGCTCTCAGCACCTCCCCTAATTACAGACACATTTCCCTTGAGAATCAGCCCCCCCCCCCCCATCATCTCTTTTGAACAAAAAAAAGTGCGGCACCCCTAAATAATTACTGATGTGAGTTTTGTCTGTTTTGGTATTTCTCTTTTTTTATCATTTTACATCCTTCTCTTGCAGTATGAGATATGCTTATGTATATATAGACACGAGGTAGATTCACGGCTAAAGGTTTGTTATTATAAATTGTGAGGGGATTGCGAGGCCGCTGTTTGGTAGCGGCGAAACTCCCCAGAGACTTGAGAGGGGTGATGTCATCTTTCATGATATTTCCTGGGAGTTATGTAACAGCGGCAGAATCCTATTGTCGAGGGAATATTTGTCCAGATTAAAAGAACTGATTAGTACAGTCCGACCAAGAATATTAATAGATTCCAATTTATAATCTTTAAAGCTTATAGGTTAAACTTTTAATTAGATGAATATTTCTACTGAGTTTTCCCTTTTATATTTTTAATAATTTGTATCTGATTTTTTTTTTTTTTTTTTTTTTTTTTTTTTTTTTTTTTTTTTTTTTTTTTTTTTTTTTTTTTTTTTTTTTTTTTTTTTTTTNTTCATATGCAGAGAACGTTGACAAAATATTAAATTCCAATATATGTACTCACAATCCATCTGAACCACAATCACACTGGCAGTGAGAGACAATCTGGGAGTTAGAATCATATGTTTCACACTGACTATAACATTGAGTGCATATGTAAAAGTAGCCCGCAGACAACTCCAGATGTATTTCAACCGTCTAAGCTCATTAAATTTAGCTAAAAACAATTTTGATAAATTTAAATAACGGGGGGGAGGGGAAATACATCTTAAAATAATAGGGTTTAAAAGCATAAAATCATTTAATTATGTATATGAAACAGGACTCAAAGAAGCTATGTGCCACATATATTAACAGCCTATTATTGATTTGTATCTATTTAAAGACTAGGACTAAAGGATTGTTTGATGAGGACTCAGAAAATTTCTCTCATCCGATCTTACTTCCCGGATATCATCCCTAAGTAAAGATTTTCATAGTTAATACACACAATACAAATGGGGATGCAGAAGTTCAGAGATTACTCAGCATATTAAGGGACATTTTTGGATAGTGGGGGACAAATGTCCTTAGATCTGCTTTGAAACGCGTTGTATACGCTAGATACTCAACGCAAAAACTTGAATTTGGTCCGAAAAAATCCTATTGTTTGACAGAGTTTCCTTTACATAGAGTTAGAGATGCTGTATTCTAGTAGTAGTAGTTACCTGCTACTTCCTACTAGACGAGTAGGATGAACCACTTGTCAAGAATGATTCGAACCTCGCAATCAGGCCTTACAGTAGACCCATTTTCCTTGCCCCATGGTGGAGAGTTCCAGCTACATCACACATCATACATTTGTACATTGTACCGCCGAAGCGAGTATGATGTGATCAAGCGTGCGTCAAAGTGTGGTGAAAGAAAACCCCTCAGGTGGTGCCCTCGCCCTACTCCATCCTCGAACCATAGATACAAATCACATCTCATGACGCGGGTCCAACCCACAACAAAGCGTGGGGAAAAAGAACTCCTCAGGGGGTGTCCCTCGCCCTGCTCCGTCCGCGATTCATAAATGCAATTCAGAGTATCAAGGCCTGGGATCGAACCCACGACCTCGAGTTGCCTCGACTCAGTGATAACTGGGCGGTGCCATTAGCACCTCGATCACCCAGGCTCCCTCTGCTGTATTCTAAATCTTGCGAGTATATCTGGCTGGCACATCAGGTATATCTTTCTTGAAAGTTAAAATAAAAATCTGAGTGTGCTTGTTTACATGCTCTACAGTCTACAGAGCACTCCACCTGGAATTAGTAACATTTAGTAACTCTCAAAGAAAGCATATATTTAAACGTTGAGGAGATTTATTGTACGAAGAGGACGACCCCGGGTTATTCACAGCGACACTGGACAAATTTAGAGGGTGTGAACAACGCTTTTAAGAAATCAGATAAGGGAAAAATTAGAGGCCGCAATAAAGTTAAGGCCAATGATTTATGTGTCAGAAGATGTAACTGACTTAGTCACACTAACACCAACAATGTTTTTACGAGATATTAAGGAAACAGGTGTTCGTGAATGTGAAAACCTTGAATAAGGCCTAAAAAATCGAAGGCCGTACCGTCAACAACTGATGAAAGGGTTCAGGAAAAAAAGGTTTCAGAAGGAATAAATAGGTCAACTAATACAGCAGAGAGCGAAGTGACCGGATAATGAAGAGATTAAAGTGGGAGACATAGCTATAATGGGAAACGACAACTAAAAACTATTAGATTACCCGCTTGCTAGGGTACTTGAACTTCTATACTGAACTTATGGGGTAAGATTGAAAATGATATCTCGACAGCTTGAGGACAGCATCAGGAGAACTTCTGTGACCATTGAAACGACTATACCTCAGAAATCGCCACTAGGAGGCTTGTGTTCCTGATGTAGCAGCCGCCACCTTCGCTGGGTGGGAGGATGTTACAGGAATAGCAAACCTTCAATTTTTTGTAAGTTTACTGGGTATTTTGTATGAGAGATTTTTTGGGAGAAATATAGTTCTGTTTGTGCGACAAGATTTCAGTCAATTAGTTATTTTATTTTTATTAATATTACTGAACTGAACAATGCCTTTAGTTTTATAAAAGCAACACTGTGAATAAATACCAAGAATACCTGTGCTATACATTTTTTATATTATAATCCTGTATTGTAGATGTTAGAAGGGTCTAATTTTCGGCTGCGAGTTAAAGCGCGTCAAGTTAAAACGAATCAGCTGGTCTGAAGTAGACAGCTTACACAGAGGTGAGGCAGATCCCAAATCTCAGGTTTGGTCTCCTGACGTGGATTTACCGGGAGTGAGTAGAATAAAAATCTCAGGGGCATTCACCTCGAGATATAATCCCTTCAGGGCTTTCACAGCAACTCCCTGAAGTGCCTCTAACTCCACTGAGACATGCAGCTAACTTCGGCTCTGCACTTTCCGTATATACTCTCTCCTCGGGCTATGTAGACCGAATCACTCATTCCTAGAGCTACTTAAAATCAAGTATAAATATCGGGACCTTGGAGAATATGAAAAACAAGTTGAGAGACAAAATTTCTCAGACAATGTTGGGATTTTTAGAGTTTTTGAGGGCAGCGTACCCAAGTAGAGAGCCAAAACTGATTTCTCTCAATTCGGACAACGATAATTCTGATTATATTTACACCATATCATTGAATCATATTCAGTAGTTTAAGATCCATTTTACAGATATTGCATTTAAATTGATGTACAATTACGTATTTAAATAGTCTGCCCATTAATGTGGTACATATCTTCCTCGCGTCCTATTCACAAGCGTATAAATAATGTATCCCACTGGGAATCGGAAGTTTGTTTTAATTCAGAAATGAAAATGGGACCATTTGTGGGTTAAATTCGACAAACCATCCAAATTTCTTTAAAATTGAATAAATACTTAAAAAGATACGTGTTATTAAAAACAAGTACGTGAGCATGCAAAAGAAAAAATAATATGCGCAAAAGTTTACGATTAATATTAGACATTTTGTGGTCTAATTATTATCACCTGCAATCCAAATTAATTAAATAAGGCAAGTAGTTTTTAAATATTCTTTTCTAAAAGTTTAACACGATAAAACGAAAGAATAATGTTTGAAACAGATTTCCGACAAGAAATGTTTTAATTCTGAGATTCTGAAGTAATTTTACAGTCATACAAATAAATAAATTTAGATTTTAATCTAAAGTTATTAGTATTAAGTTTTTTTTGACAATTTACTTTGTTGAGTTACTTTATAAAATACGAAAAAAGCAAAAAATTCTAATAAAATATTTGTAAAATGTAATTTTAAATACAAGTAATTTTAAACTATTACGTTTTATTAAATTTTGAAGTAAAATAAGATAATCATACATACCAATAAAATAAAAGGATAATTTTAACAATTTAATTTTGTATATTTCAGTATATTTAATTTAAAAGATTACTATCCAAACTGTTACTAACTTTTAAAAACATAAGTCAATTCTTGTTATACTTTTCGTTCCTTTTTTTATTTTTCACCTAAGTTTTATAACGAGCATCAACTCTGTAACTATAAATAAAAGAAGATGTTGCTTCGGAATAGTAAAAAAAAGCTCTATTTGATAAAGTTTAGAACTAGACTTTTTTTCAAAATAAGAAAAATGGAAGCTTTTGGAAGGTCGTTATATTTGCTGTGAGGAAGCAATAAAGCCGCAAAAAAGTAGCGTTAAAACTCACGAAAAAAAAAAGAAAAAAAAATGTTGTTAAAAGTTATGTTGACTATTAGAAGAAACGAAGGTGTTGGCTTGAGTCCAAACTACCTACTAGAACTTTACCCTGATTAAATTTGAATATTTTATTAACAACATCTCCGTCTTGACTCCCACCACAGCTGTGTACCTACATTATAAATACACACCCAGTCCCAAGGGTAATGTTCACAAAATTAAACTTTACACTTTTCCTATATTTATAGGTGTTTTCATTCCGCAAAAAAACAACGAATCCTGAACAAACCAATGAATCCGAAAAAAATAAATATATAAAAAAAGATAAAAGTTTAAAGAAATGAGGAAGTATATGTAGTTCAAATTGGTTTTAACTCCATATTCAAGCCAGCATTAAACAACCATAATGTAAATCATCAAATAAATTTAAATCAAAAGTATTAATTGGTCCTCCACATGTGTGGAAAATATTATTGCATAATATTAAAATATAAGAGTAATTACTTTAAATGGCAAAAGAAAAATATCACGGAATATATCGTGGAAATATTTTGATTATTGTAATTTTTTACAGTATGTTCAATAATAAATATATTTAACCACAAAAACCTGAAACAACTATAAGATGAAAAATACAAGACCAAGTAATCGAGTAAAGGATAGAGGAGCTTAATACGACAGATTATTATACATTATTATTAACAATACACACAATAATTATAGGTTTTGAATTTCATTCAAAATGGGGTGACGCAGTCAACACAATCAAACTTATATTTGGTATTACTCTACCTTCGATTCAACCCTCTCGAATTCTTCACTTGAGCAATCAAGAACCCAGATCAAAGTAGGGGAAACCACAAAAGAATTGATTTCTTCTCTTTATGCAAAAACGCTGCAGTTTTGATTAATCATAGTCGACGTACAAAAGGTCCTTGTTTCCGCACTCAAAGATTGCCTAGTTTATTCATTTTTTGCAAAGCCGACAGAAAAATGTATTCCCCACGCAGTTTGGTTTAACGCGAGGGGTTACGTAGGGTCATACTAATTTCGCTTATGCTTTACAAAAGAGGGAGTTCCTGGACAGGACTAAGGCCCTAATTACCCGTAGTTAGCTTCCGTCTGGCCCTTCGTGCTTACCCAGCTGCAGACAACCCATACGTGTAGGTTTTCTCTAATATTTCCCCTGGTCTGAGTCGATACAATGGTTTGTGTATCATTTACGGACGTTCCGAACCGTTGCAAAGGGCATCCTTTTGCTATTCGACTTTTCCCTCCGTGCGATGCCTTCCCCAACCTCCTAAATAATGAAGAACGGACTTGCTCCACCTCCCACGACCACTAATCTTCATTCCAGCAAAGGCTTCAATACAAGTAAAACGACTGCTGTTTTTGTTGTCGGTCTAAAGCGCCTACCTAAATTACTCTTCGCCCTTTTCATTCTCTTTGATCGTAATGCTGAAAGAGGCGAGTCGTGACTTCTTCACAAACCCTTAGTCTTAACACATACATTGTAATAAAACCAGACTTCAACATTGCTTTATATATATATNAATAATATACCTATTCCTAAAAAAATATATTATAACAGAGTACTTCCATAATGGATACTATTGTAAAATATGTAATGCGTATATTTCGGAGCAACTCCGGTGTAGCTTAGTTGGTAGAGCGCTATACCGAAAATACACAGCCCTGTGCTTACAATCCCGGCGCCAGAGTGTATTTTTCACTGCCTCTCTCCAGTTTTATATATATATATATATATATATATATATCACAGTAGTAACTCATGTTAATATCAAACTATGTCGGGTTTAACAGTAGTTGTAGAGCTTGAATCTCATTTCGAACCAGCATTATTATTCTAAGGTATACAATAAAGAAGTATAGATAATTAGCCTGACAAACTCTAACAAAACTTTCTTATATGCAGAGTGATGCAGAATTTAAATCCTATAGTATCTGTTAAATACAAAGTTGTCAGAATTGAGAAATAGGAATTTAATGTCCTTGATATTGTTCTTCAGAGACAAACCTAATTTAACTTCATTTTTTATAACGGATTTAAATTCAATGTTAAAAAGTAAATAAATTTTACTCATCATTCTTAAGATATTTAATTTAGAAGTTTGTAATACCCAAATTTTACTACTTAAATTGGTCGGTAATTCATGATAATTATACTAATTAAGACGATTAATTAATGAAAATACAACTTTATTACATCTACTTGAAGCAATTAATTATTATTAAACATTATCTACCATTCTCAACTTATAGGTAAGATTTAAGTATGGACCAACCAGGCCGATCCTAATAATTCTAGTTTCTCTATGATTTTAGACTATTCTATTTATCATATAAATGTTAACCCTGTTAGCTATTGGTAATGAATTATTCACTTCAAGTGAATCTAATCCTGAAGAAATATAATATATATGTATATTTATTTATTTTGTCCGAAGTGATCAAGCAAGTAACTATAAGAAACGATAAGTTTATTAGAGAATAATATTTTTTTTAATGAGCATAAAACTTTGTTACTGAACACTTTGCACAACTGAAAAACTGTTTTTCTTTTAAATAAGGTTTTCTGGAAAGCGTTACATGGAGGGTAAAAGAGGAACAGCAAAGTTAAATTGGAGTGATTAAAATATTATCAGCGCGTCTGGAAGAAGGAAGACAGGAAGAAGGAACCTTGTTGTCTTGGAAAAGCCTAACAAATAAATAACCTTGGCTCGGCTGAGAAGGGTGGAAACCTTCAGAAAACTCGAGGTGAACGGGCTCTACAGGAAAACCGTAAAGACTCTGAATAAAAGAGACCTGAGTGAGAATGTTACGCGTGAAAATGTCGCTTTTTCTCAGTTGTGAAAATTTTCAAAATCTCCTCCTTACCTCACCGCCCGAAAAATGTTCTCTTTTGAAAAGAAAAGACCTTAAGGAAACAAGTGGTGGAAGGATGAGGGAAAGGAAAGCACCCCGAAGGAAAATTACGGTCCTCTTGTACCGGAGCGACGGGGAAAGATAATCGACTACTTAATAAGGCCTCCAAGCCTTGCTTTACTCCGCTTTCCACTGCAAAAATGAATTTCCACCGACATATTCGAGGCCGACTGCTCCGGAGGAAAAAGAAAATTATGAAAATGCCAGAGTGTACTTAAGGTGTTGAAAGTAAGGTAATCACCGCTGCGATTACTCTCTACAGAGGATCCGGCATGATTATCACGTAGCATTGTACTTTCTGACGTACAGCACAAGAGTAAATAATTACGTCCCCTATTTTCTGACTTTACTTGCTACCTTTCTTCTCATTCGTCAGCTGCCTTTGAATAACTAAATAACATTATTTTCCCTCTCTTAACAAGAGAAAAATTTCCATTTTTATACTTCAAAGCAGATTGCAAATTTGTATATCAAGTATGAATATAATTATACAAGAAATGCATGATTAAAGATATCATAAAATTAACACAAATCAATGTTGACCACTCTATAATCCAGTTTAAGAATAATATCTATCAACATTCAAGTTAATGGAATGTGAGAAAAAAGTCCAGTCTGTAAAATACAGCAATTATGATAAATAAAGAATAATTATATTGTATATACATAATTCAAATAAATGTTTTTCTTCTAATAACACATTTTTATTTTAAGTTAATCAAAGCATCGTTCATTCTTTATAAGACTATTATCGGTGCCGATTATGGAAAAGATCGTTACGTTAATATACTTATTGAGGAAGCTGGGTGTTCATTACATCGTAGACCAATATAAGACTAAGAGTCTGACGTTCAATATTTTATCACTTAGATATTGCTTTCCTTTATTGAAGCAAGCGCAAGCGAGCTTCTCCTATTCAACAAACTAAATAAATGCATTTACGTTTTTTTGTTGGTTTTTTTATACATACATGCATCTTACGAAATGTTTTTAATAAAACTTCATATACATTGGCTAATGAACAACTGAAACAGGCATGTAAAATTTCAACTTGGTTATCGCAGTTAATATTTATAGCCGGGCTATAATATTATCTTTAACTAGGAAGGTGAGTTAGTACCAAGGACCCCACTCTACCCCACACTAACCTCATCCACTTATCTTCAACTATGAAATTCATTATGATTAATAAATTTCTTAATACATATTCATTTTATTGCAATACGCTCGCTTCAATAATAGAGCCACGCGATACCTAGTATAGAATAATGTTTAACATTTTACAATAATGTAGAGCGTTTATGTGTGGTTATTTTTTCATAATCACCACTTATAAATGGGCTACAATGGCAAAAACGTACCATGATAAAATAAACATGCATTATTTTAAACTCAGAACGTTATAACTTCTAAAAGATAATTCCTTCGGACCGAATATTCTGGAAATTGCGAAATCCACACTTATGAATACAAAATCAAAAAAACAAATTTTTATAATAATATGACCTTATTTTATAAATTATCTTAAGTATTCCACGGTATCTTTTTTGATTTTTTTTTTTTTTGTTTATACTATTTTGTTTAATGTTCAAGTAGTTCTGAAATATTGAAGTAAATCCAAGAAATGTAATATTTGTTCTCTCGAGGGTTCCTTTAGTTTAATGTACATAAATGTGTTTTTTTGTTTAAAGTGTTATTCCTTGATAACAGTTTTGATTTATTGACAGCTACGAGATAACGGATAAATTTGATTATCACTAGTTGTAAGTTCTTAAAATATCTACTGTGTAAATATTAACTCAAAATTATATTTTATCAAATTTATGATTTTCCTTTGAATTTTAATTTGAATTAAAATAAAAGTTGATAAAATTGATCAAATAAAGTAATTAAATGTAAATAAAAGTTTAGGCTTTACTTATTATATAATATTGCAATTATTCTGAAGAATGGCATATTCCTATGTCTTCGAATAGAATTAAACATTTCAAGACAGAAATCAGAGTCAGACATAAATTATAGTGCTTTTGAAAGGTATTATTTGTGAAAAATATTGTTAGCACGCTTTACTAGTAGTAGAAGATTATTTTCCCAATAAAAACACTTAAGTATTAAAATAAGTCAAGTTTAGAATAAAAAGTTGTGAGACCATAGATTTAGCCAAGTAAGTTCCCTCCGTCCAAGTAAGCTCCACTACGTCCAATTTACCCAGTACAGTAAACTATGTTGTTTGTCTGCCCCCCCCCCCTGTATATTATCTGTCCCTTACAAACTCAAATCTTTCCCAAATCACTCTACACGTTTAAATTTTGAAAAATTTTCTGGTTTGCTCCAACACAAACCCTCTTTAAATCATGTATTTATTATTTTATAAATTCATCTTATTTAAGAACATGAGTTCCGGGTCACGTCACCACTTTTTATCAATTTGTAATTGAGTTAATTTAAATCCAGTATATATATTGTTTTATAAATTTGTATTTGTGTTTGAGTAAACTTTTCACCCTTTTTTAAAAGTTGACTTATTGTGTTGCATATAATTTTTTATAATTGTTCGAGACACCATCTCAAACATTTTTCTTTTCTTCTAACTTCTCTCCTTCCTATTATCCACGTAACTCTTATATGATTACATGCTACTGACGTTTTATGTCTCATTCAGTGGCTGGTCAAGTGTTAGGCAATAAAAATAAAGCAACAAAATATCAAAAATATGATAATAAAAATAAAATAATAAACAAAAAATTTGAAAATATCAAGTGTAAAATGTTTATAGTTGCATATTCTTTTTCTACTCTTCCAGACCTTTAAACTGATGTGGTTACTAAATTTTTGTTTTTAATCATCCGCCATATTGAAAATATTACGTGTGTTATTTTAATAGTAGCATATTCTTTTTCTACACTTCAAGACCTTTAAATTGATGTACAACATGCCATGTACTGAACACTGTTGGAATTACTATACTCTCTTTATCGTAATATTTTATATTTATTTAAATCACAAAACGCATTAAATCTTTTGTCCTTCGAATCTGTCAAAAGACTATAAACAAACCAAAAAATACAAAAATAAACATTTAAATCATCGCCTTAGCGACACTCGGGCGAGCGAACAGCCTCTTCATCCCCGATTTCGAGCGGATATAGCATTCCAATAGACCTTAATCTGGTTTCTGCTGATCCCGCTACCTTCACCTTGGCTGCTCTGATATTACCATCTTGGCTTGGCACAAGCTCCTCAATTCGGCCAATTTTCCACTGCTGACGAGGTGATCTGTCTCCCCGTAAGACGTCTTCTCCTATCTTCGGTGATCTGTACACTGATTCTCTTCCTTGTTGGTGGTTAAGTTTTGTCCTTGTGGTGGTCAAATACTGTTCCTTCCAACATTTCCAAAAGCTATCTAACAGCTTTCGCCTTTTCCTCCATGCATCTAATAATTGCTTCTTTGTCTCGGTGCTGGCCGCTTGATTCGTGTTTGTTGGCTCGAGTATACCTTTTGTTCCTAGGAAATCTCCTGGAGTTAATACGTTGTCCTCAACCTCCGGGCCAACGTAGAATAGTGGGCGTGAGTTAACCGTCACTTCTACTTCTGTTAGTGTCGTATTTAATTGACTCAGTTTTAACTGCTTTTTTTCTAGACCTTTCTTCAAACATCTTTTTACTAATCCCACCATCNCACTGTTGGAATTACTATACTCTCTTTATCGTAATATTTTATATTTATTTAAATCACAAAACGCATTAAATCTTTTTTCCTTCGAATCTGTCAAAAGACTGTAAACAAACCAAAAAATACAAAAATAAACATTTAAATCATCGCCTTAGCGACATGCCATGGTAGCTAAACACTTTTTTTTGGTCACCCGCCATATTGGAAGAGCCGCCATCTTGGAAATATTGGGTGAAAAACCTCCAAAATTTGTCCAGTTGTCTAAAATGCCAAAATGTACCTGTGTGCAAAATTTCATGTCTCTAGCTATAGTAGTTTATGAGGTGAAACAAGCCAACGGACAGGCAGACATACAGACAGACGGACAGACAGGCAGAGCCGTTATATAAGGTTTGTTTTTGTACTTTGTACAGAAACCTAAAATGAATTATTTATACATGAATTAAAAATATTAAAGGTTAATTAACTATTAAGCATTAAAATTAGTATTAAGGGGAAATTAACTAACAAGACATATAAGAACAAAAATAACAATCAAGTGTAAAAATAAAACAAGGGGATGGTCTTAACATCGGCAGTAATTAAGATGTCCAACGGCGGAAATTATGATTTGCATTGGTATAAATACCACAATAGAATTTATTTATAGATCTTGCATATGTTTTAATATTCACTATCGATTCCTATCGAATAGCTTAAATTTTTTAACACTTTTCTTTGATTCGACTTATTTTCAATGCCAATAATTTTGGTGCCTTCAAAACTGAATTTGTTGTTTGTGGGCAATGCGTGACACGATAAAGCGGAATTGGAATATCCTTTTGTTTTATCGTATTAGTGCTGTTTAATTTAGGTTAATAATTAGTTCTTGGAAATTTCAGGTAATGCCGAAACTTAGCCACTCAATATAAAAATCTGAGTACGATTTTTTATTACCCTAAAAGGATCCACAACTAACAAAAAATAGCTTGCTTTTTGAATTGGAGTGACCTAAAAACCTCCTACTCTGTGTGTGACTTTAAACCCCTATTATCGAATAGCAAAATCAAATTACCTCACAACACTTCTCTTCTATAAATGCTACGAATATGAGTAAATAATAAATTTAAACTTTTATTTATTTCTTAAATGATGAAATAAAAAAAGCTTAAATAAGATTGGAGGGTAAAGAATAAGACGAAGGGCTACTAACGAGTTCTTCTTTACTCCCTACTTTTTTTTTTACAAAAGGACCAGATTTTTTCGTCCTTTACCTTCAGAGAAGAACTGAGGAATGATTTTTTTTTTTTAACCTGGAAAAGGATGTCACGAAACACCTTGGTCTTCCTCTTCTTCCTCTTAACTTGCTCGATTCTTCTTATTTTATTTATTCTTCCTTTCTTCCTGTCGGTTTTACTTATTTCTCTCGGCCTTGCTTCCCTCAAGGGTTTATTTTGAAGGTGGAATTGGGAGTAATACATTTAGAGTAGATGGTTTGAGTTTTTTTGTGTAGGAAACGAAAGAAAAATAAGGAGAAACAGAGAAGATAAAGTTAGTTTTCCTTTGATGGTTTTTTTGCCATAACAGCCTCGAGGAAGGAAGTATTCTAGCGAAATAAGTACCATGGAAGAAACGACAGAGGAAGCAAGTCTCAAGACAAAATTCGCCGAAGAAGAGACAACTTAAACATATATAAAAATATGTATGTTCCCTTATATACTTTTATTACGTACTTTGCACTACATAAAGGTTCTTTATACCGCCGCTTTTGCATAAAAAAATCCTATTTTCTATATCTTTTATTCTTTGTTTGATTTTTTTTTTTTTTTTTTTTTTTTTTTTTTTTTTTTTTTTTTTTTTTTTTTTTTTTTTTTTATTGTAATGGCGCAAACATTTGATTTTGAAAGTTTCCGAGATATTGATAAAGATAAAATTGTCTTGTCTGAAATCAAAACTGAAACGCAAACAATCCTCCAGTTGAAAATTTCATAAATGGGTTCATTAAATTATTTAAATTATGAGAGTGTCCCAGAGAAAAAAATTAGAGTATTACTTATAAAGAAGAGGTGTTCAAAAAAAATTTTGATGGTAAAAACTATTTTAATCACAGCCAGTAATTATTAATAACAATTTTTACACCTATTTATAAAATAAGTAGCATAAAACCTCAATTTTCATGGATACTCTATTTTGGAACACACTGTATATAATGGAATTCAAATTCCTTTACGAATTAATTTATCTTTTCTTGCTCACAAAATGTAAACTAAAGTATCTTATTAACTAATAAGATTAACTATTATATCTTATTAACTATTATATCTTAAGTAACAAATAAATCACGATAATAAGAAATGAAAAGCTATAAAAAGTTAAAATTAGTTATTGAAACTAAATATATTTTTGATCTATAGGAATAATAAAACTCAAGGAAATAAAAATATTTGAAATATGGAATTAAAAATTGAGAACTAATTTAATTATCTAAATACGCAACACAGGATATCAATTTCAATGAGATAATACACTTATATACTCTACTACTTATGTACTCGTGTAATATATATATATGATTTTATGGTTGATATAATGGAAATAAACACTTAATTTCGATTATGAATGATAAATGAGGCACAAGTGCTACGTTATCTTGTCTGGCGCCTTAAATATGTGTAAAATTTCAATAAATTATTTGGATTCATTAAATACTTAATGAATCACATAAGTGAAATATGGGAGTGATAGGATAACGGCCAATCCACTATTTAATCAAAGACGATCATTTTAACTAATAACTAACTATTTATCTACATATTATATATATATATAGCAGTAATTAAGATGT
>KZ651676.1:292616-306342 GCA_001010745.2 Gerris buenoi | reverse complement strand
TAAGTCCTATATATGATTTTCTTGATGGTATAGGTCCAGAGTTGGGTGGGCATCGTCGGGCCCCCCTGATGAGTCGGTAGCGACGAAACGATGCAGGACATGGCGTTTTGCCGAGCCAACATCTTTGTGACGTTTGTCTGGTGTTGGAACAGTTCCTATGTCACGCATGCGTGGCACATCCCTAGGTGTCTCTCAGTAACACAAATTGTAAACCATATTGCAGTGAGCAAAATCATGGTATTACATTGCAGATATATTATTATAATTATCTATTATTTTATTATTATTATTCTATAATTAGTTATATAAGATAATAGATGGATACACGTGCTTTACTAATGAGTGTAATTTTTTAATTAATAGTTTTATAAACTGTCATCAAGAAACATTTTAGTTATTTTACTAAGCGAGAATATCTCGATGCTAAAGTTTTCAAATCTCTACCCCTTATTTCTTCACCTTCTCCCCTTTGAGAAGGTAATTTGAAAATATCCCAAATTAGTGATTGATTCTAACTGCTAAGGAAAAATGATTAAAAATCAAATTTCTTGGAAAAGCAGCGCTATTTTCCTTCTGCATCCCCCATGTCCACATACAAACCCCCTTTCTTAACACATAATAAGCCCTTTCAAAAAAGTTGTCCATATGACCCCTTAGAAATAAAATATTTAGGATATCACTATTGGAAGATATCAATATGATTGATAATTGATGGAAGATATCAATATGATTTATAAATATAAAGCTACGAATTCATTCGTAGATTTTATGTTCGTAAAGGGTCATGGTTTAAATAAGTTTACGCCCGCCATCTTGAGAGGAAATGACCACATAAATAACCATTTTACTGATTAATAGTATACGAATAATACATTGCTACCATATTGACTCTGATTTACACTTAAATGGCTGATTAAAAAATCTTTCTTCAAAAGTTGCTTAAGTCATAAAAGGAAGCATTAAAATTTCAAGGTTCTAGTAGAATTAGTTAAAATTTAAAATTGAGCGAGATAAATGTTAAAATTATCAAATACAAAGCCGCCATCTTAAATCAAGAAGGCGGATTTTTATTAATATTTCTTTACGAGGCCATAAGAGGTATGAGAAACATACCGAAAAAATTTCATGGTCATAGGTTAAGTGGTTTGAGGAATAGCGCAATGTGTCAGTGAGTGTGTGGCATTGGGATTTTATAAGTATAGATATCTAATCTGCGTTTGTAATTGTGTGTAAAAACTGTACTATGAGTGTATCTAAAATTATGTATGGTGGTTAACACGTTTAACAGGATCCTATCTCAAGAAGACGCTGTCAAAGAATAAATGTATTTTTTTAAAGCAGTTAACAACGAAACCAAGCATAAATATGGCAGGGATAGCATAAATCGCTTTTCCGAGAAAATTTCTAGTTACACGATTACATGGATAATAGTTCACAATATGAGGAAAATGATCAGTATCAAATGATTCCCTTTGTAACGAAAAATAACAGAAAGGAAGTGAAATGCTTATTGCTTTTGTTAAGGAAAATATTTGTTGATAAGTTGGTATTGGTCGATAGAATTTTCCGATGATCGTGTTTGATTTTAAAGCCTGTTGGCATTTTATGACGCTTTCCTCTCCAACAGATAAACATTACATGTTTACAGGACGTTAAACTTTGCACTTTGTTGTGCTAAACACGCACAGTTTCCTCATAGCATTGGAAATAGTAAAATAAAGAGCAAAGCAGTCAGCTTTCCCCAACTGCATTTCAGTATCAACCCGTATGTTCTATAGCATAAATAATGGCAAATTTAAAAATTACATTCTCCAATATTTATTTGTAAAACTAGGCAATTTCCTCTTGGCTTTTATCACTGTCCACATATTTTACGTATTCCAAATTGATTTCAGAGTTGGTTCAAATATCTATATTCTGCTCTACAGTTATATATTTATATTGTTTAACCCTATTTAAAATTGTTTTTCATCCGAGTTTACTGACGGTAACGGAAGCTACGTTAGAAACCAAAGTCTGCTAGTAGGTTGTAAAAGCATAAAAATCAACCGTGTGTGATCTTTAAATTTTCACTTTTATTCATGTAAAAAATCGAAGCAAATTTGACAGATTTAAAAACAGAACTATCACATAGCTTCCGTTAACTTTGAGAATCATAAAAGGGAGAAGCTGTAAAATAAATTAGATAAATATAGGTTGCAAAAACATAACATCAATAAAATAAATGAAAGGATTCGAGGAAGCTATGTAACCCACGGTTTTTAATAATTATTTCACTGATGCCACGTTTCATTTTTTTAAAAAAATATTTATTATAAATATTTATTTATTTCATTTTTTGCCTAGTTGTTATACAACAACGTAAACGTGAAAATTCAAAATCAGGTCAATTTGAGTAATGTACGACTTTAAAGATGTGTGGAGATGTGTATAATTTATGTGTGTTGTATAATTAAATACAATAATATGTATGATGTTTACAAAATGTAAAACTTAATATGATTTCACATGTATAAAATGTCCTCAAATGAGGATACTTGGCGTTAATGGAATTCCTTTTAAAAAATGGTAAAAGTTTGATTAATTCAATAATGTTTTATTGTATTTCTTTTTATTTTGAAACTTATGTTAATAATGTTGGCATTATCCATGCTACAATTAGCTAAAATGACACAAAAATAAGTGTTTTGGATGAATTTACTACTTATTTTACAATAGCCAAATAAAAGCTGACTAACCAATATGGTGAAAATGAAGTTTCTTTTTACCAACAAGGCTTTCAGGAATCTTACTTTTTTTGTATAATAATTTGTATATGAACTTCTTGAAGACATTCCGATAGCCAATAGACAGGAAACCTTGTTCCCCCAATGTGCAACTTTTTATACAAATATTAGTAAAAAAAAATTAATAATAATGTAGGAAATATTAATTTTTATGACCGAAGAAACCCTTGTAGTAGCTTTCAGTAAAGTACTTTACGGGATTTTTCTGTTATTTTTTCTGCAATTTAAATTAGATAGTAAACAATAAAATATAAGAGATTCTGCCGGAAACTGTAGCATTAATAAAATGCGGTTAATAATGCAGAATGATTAGAGAGTGGAATTGAAAAAGGGGGGAGACCTTGCAGAGTCTTATTACTGGAATTAAGGAGCGTGAAGATGAGGCTATTTTATTTTAGAGAGGCAGTTTTTCCGGTGGGGGACGGATCCCGGGAGTTTTCCCTCGACGGTTCTATAATGAGAAGCGAGGTCGCTGCGGAACGCACTTTGCATAACATTCTTCTTTTCAACTATTAAGCCTTCGTATTTGGGTGCTAAACCCTATTTCCCAACAGTCAACAGACCAACTAAGCGTAGATAGTAACCATCCCTTTAACTCCAGCAAAACTTGCCAGAAGAAAAATGCTTTAACGCTAACCACTAACAGCTGTCACAAGTAGAACCCAGAAAACCGAACAGAAAAAGGTCGATCTAAAGGGTAATTGTCAATAAACGACGCGGGATTTTAAACTAAGAGGGTAGAAGAGTTCAGCTTGAAATTATGACATTTGACGTAAGGGCATTTCAATATGTTTCTTAGCTAAATGGTAATGGCTCTGAAAGGGTAAAATTATCAACTCGATTTACTTAAAGGGTAGGCTAGGGGATAAAATGTAAATTAGCTACTATTTCAGTAAGTAATCTTACTTAATTTGGCAGTTTTTACGCTTATATATACTTTTTTTTTTTTTTTGGGGGGGGGGGGGTATCAGTAGCTATCATTTTAATAGATATTTAATGTCACTTTAAATATCTGTTGATATTATGTATTTTTAGTTTTGTTTAGTTGTTAATGTCAATTTTCCATGTTTAATTATTTTTAAATTGTTTTAAATTGTATAGATTAAAAGGATTCGAGTCTATATGAATTTAGATTCATTAGATTTTTTTCCTAAAAAATGCTAATTTTACAATTTAATAAATATTTTTCAGTTACTGACTTTGATGGAATAAAACTAGGGAAATAATCTTTCAAATTGTACAATTTAGTTTAAGTTATCTAAAAAAAAAAAAAAAGACAAGCAATAGTTAGTTGAACAATAAAACTATTATAATTGCTGGTTTTTAAGTTGACAATCTGAACTAACAGGGATAAGGGACTTAGTCAAGAGGTGCTTCAAGGTTCCAAGGGGGCTTGATGCTTGGAGCAC
Organism: Gerris buenoi; assembly: GCA_001010745.2. Taxonomy (NCBI): domain Eukaryota; kingdom Metazoa; phylum Arthropoda; class Insecta; order Hemiptera; family Gerridae; genus Gerris; species Gerris buenoi. The sequence continues at coordinate 302,147 of KZ651676.1, read as the reverse complement.
TTAGCTCCCAACTTGACGCCTTCATTAGCGACTTGGCTTCCACCAAACCCTCTAACTAGAACCTCGACAAGACGCGCCCAATAATTTCCACCACGGCGTAGGTTAAGCAATAATTGCATCTCAATTTGACAGTTGTTGCAATAACTCAACTAAACACTAGTTTTCGGTGCTCTTATACATTTTCTTCGAGAGATTTCTCTTCATCATTCTCATCACACTTCAAATAATAATGTTTTAATAACAAGTTATAACTCAAAAACAGTCGAGACGTTAAATCGAATACACTTGTGAGACTCAATTAAAATGAAGTATTTTCTTTATTAGAAATATAAATATTTATAGAGAAAAAAAAGAAGAATTTAAAGAGCAAATAAAGATTTTTTATTTTTCTTTTTCCAACTGAAGAAAAGCATTATAAGCCCTGTTAAACAGGATGGACGCCAAATATGGTGTTTATTTGTGAGAAATATAGATTGATTAAGATTGGAGACAATAAGAAAAATAATGTTAATAAAAATACCAGATTGTACTTAAATCCTTTTTTTTTTGAGAAATTATTTCATGGGCTTTCCCATTATTTTACCGGTGTTTGGTTTGTTACACATATCATAACTGCAAATTTTAAAATACTTGTGTAGGGTACTTTCGGAGATCAGGTGCGTTTACGACTGTCGAACGCAGAAAATTCTAAGGGTCCACGGTATTGCTGAGAGATAATAAAAATTAAGAATTTGAAACCTTTTAACTAATCCAAAAAATCATTCTCCAGCAACTCGTATTGCGTTACGTCAGATCTCTGCAGAGACATAATTCGTTTTGATAGAGACCATGTATACAAAGGTAGAACTGAAGGAGTATAAAATTGATTAAAAAGTCAAGTAAAGATATCTATTAAAGATTTGATTGTTTCTGTAGAGTCAAAGTTAATGACTGGTGACAGAACTGAAAGGTACGAATTTGTTTAATTAGATATATTTTGGTGATTTGCTTGGTTCAGTGGAGTCGGAGTCCTTTGAAGGTGAATTGAGTTAGGGGGATTGTTTAGGACCGGGAAGGGCCCAATATAAAGGCTCAATATAACATATTGTTGTTATAGTTTTCTAAAGGGATTGTATGGCTACAGTAGCAGTATTTTTCCTTGCCGTCTGGTGCTAAATAAAATTCTCAAGGAGCTCCCAAACACACAGGGTTAGGGTATTTTTTTATTTTTTTGTTTTTCCAAGCGGTAAGCACTGCTGTAAATAGAACCTTTTGCCGTCCTGTTTAGTGTAGTATGTTTTTTCTTTCTCTCTCCGTTTGCTACCCTTTCCACCCTATTGGCTTTATTGGTAACACTGATCTAAGCTAAAGGAGAATAAGTGTTATTGGTCCACTCGGCTCTCTAATACAGAGTAATGGCCGAGAGAGAGAACAGTGTAACGCGGCTTCAAGCCCTAACACTGGTTCAGTTTTACAACGAGCCACTATCACGTTAAACTTCATGCCACTCACTCCCTGTAGTTGTGTTTTTTACGGTCTATCCTTATTTTTTTATAAACCTTTCATTTAAGAATCGCTCTTTTTTAGTCGAAGCAGAAGAAAGTCGATATCTTATTAAATTCGTTTGGACTTACTTTATTTCTGACAATACTCCCCTACTTCTACATATAATAGTACTAGTAATGCGTTACATTTTGAACTCACGAGTTTAGGATGTACAGGACACTCATAATCTTAACCTACTCAAAATCGCCTTTAATTTGAGTTATTTGTGTTTTCATTTAATTGTGGCAGCACTTTTAAAATTAATGTCATAATATGTATATAATCTCTCTCTACTCATCAAAAGCTTAAAAACTATATGCGATATGGTAGGTATTTCTGAATAAAGTTGCTTAGGCCCTCCATGGGTAGTTGCCCTTAATGCTAGTTAAGCCCTGGGATGATTTTTAAGAATTTAGTATAGAGAAACTAAGTAAATGTGTTGTTTGAAATTTATTAATTTTAAAAATAAAATTGAAATCAAAATTACCTGAATTTAGGTGAAAACGTCGAAAAAAACAAAACTTGTCATTCGACTTGAGAATGATGCAAGGAGGTATTGAATATTATCACAAATATTTTGTGTATTGGAGGTAAAGGGCACTACCTACATTTTTAACAAAATTGAGGTTTTAACACTTTTCTATTCATTTTTCCCCCTTTTTTAGAGGTACAAGGCACTATGTCCTAAAACTAAAACTCACGGATTTAGCCAGTTGAACTATGAACACCATGAACCAACATTCTGGGGAGGTAAAGAGCACTATATGGACATGTAGCTGTTTACCTCAAAATAATTAAGAGTAAGTTATTACTATATCCAGATAGTGCCCTATACCCACTCCACTTTGTAGAGTGAGAGAGCTACTAGTCTTATCAGTATGGCCTTGGACCATACATCATTAAAAAATCATTAAAATAGCTCTCCCGAAAAATTTACAATTTGACCTCTGATACACAGTTATATTTCCTTAGTGGACCCAACAACAATTTGACCTCTGATAAACAGTTATATTTCCTTAGTGGACCCAACAACTTAAGGATTGAAAATTACTAAGTACGATTTACTAATTTTAATGAAAAAATTATGACAGGAGAGGAGCGAAAGGCAATAGGAGTGGAAGTGGAGGTATCTACTTAAGAAGAAATCCTTAAATTGCATAACATATTGCATAGGGAGTTTTCTTGAAATAAATACAAGTTGGGGATGAAATGGACTAATTATTATTTATACATTCATAATGTGAGGATGTTAAAAAATGGTCTTACCAATGTAATTATGAATGGCTGTCATTACAGTTGTTAGACTTCGAGTTAAAATTAACGAGATATCCGTTGGGATTTATGAGCTCGATCTATCTGGTGGCACATTCCTTAACTTGAGAGCTGTCAAACTCGTTGAGACTCCAAGGGAAAGAGGAACATCGAGGCGTCAAAAGACCAAGAATACTATGCTGCGGTTGAGGTACGTCGTTCATTAGTAAAGGTGAGTTTCTAAGGACAGGACTTGAAGGGTTTGGAACGAGGGGAGAATCGAGCCGCAGGAATAACCCTTCCTGCCACTAAGTCTTCCTATGCCAAGTCCCCCTCAGGAAAAGGGACTTAACCGAAACGGGGTAATTGCAAGGCTCCTCTCTACAAGAAACATGACGAAAATTATACTGATGACAGGCGAAGCAGCCGAAATCCTTTATACAACCTGATGTCTGCCTGGAGGGTAAGTGTTCGAGCCTTCTGCAACTTTCCCTCGGGGTTGAAGCTTTCCGACAGGAAAAGCTGACGCCACGAGAAATAAGTTTAAACGATCCCGAACTGATGAGCTGGTGGTTCTGACTTTGTATAGGAAACTAGATAAACCATTTTCACTTTTACATATTCTCACACTTCTTAGGAATTATTGACCTTGGGGTTCGCTAAGATGAGGTGTTAAACAATGTTATCAGATCGTTAAAAATATAATATTAAAAATCCTTGTTGTGAGGCTCATAAGGATCTAATGGATACGTGAAATAATGACATTCAAATTATTAAGATTTAAAAGGGAACATTAATCACTTATTTTAAAAATGGTGGCCATTTTTATGGGATAAATAAATTTGCAAACTAAAAAAATTGAAACTTGATCATAATAAACGGAACTTATATTTAATGCATTAGTATTAGATGGGCCCCACACCAAGCCGTTGATAACATTAACCGTGATTAAATTAAGCGGTGCCATCAGTTAACACTACAGAAAAGAAGATTATACATGTTATATTTATAAATCGTTTAGATAAATACATGCATAATAAAATGTATAAATATAGGTTTAGTTGTTGCTATATCTATAGTTTTATGTTGTTATTGTATGAGTTATTCAAATTATAAAATATAATGAAACTGATTTATTTTCTGCTACCAACATTGAAATTTAAATGTTGTTTACAATATAAAAAATTGTAATAAATGGGAATATAAAGGTCTAAAGATTTAAAATTTATTCATTGGCTTTAACTCGGTGTTTGAAAGACTAAAGCGTGAATCCAGGAATCTGTGTTAAATTCCTGGGCAATGCATTGTTACCTATCATTCACACTATTTAATAATAATAAAAATGTTACATTACCACTCTTTTATTCAGTTTCAGAAATAGTTGAAATGCCATGTTTTACCTGCAACAAAGAATAATACGTTTTGTTATGTTCAAATATATATGTAGGTATATATTATGAGGACTTAGAAGTACCATACATATCATATCTAGGAGGCATAAAGTTGCATATTAAGGATATGTTTACAAAATATAGTTATATATATGTATTAGTGACTTATATAGTAACATAAAGAGAGGTACATCTTGAGACTATAAAATTGCTAATGGAATAATAAAAATGAATAAGTTATAAAAAATCTGATTTGAAAATCTTTATTCATCAATAGACACCAAAACACAAAAATAAATATTGATGCACAGGATAATTCTTAAAAATACACAATTTCAAACATTGGCTAAATAGCTAGAAATAAAGGTAACATATTAAGTATGTTGTCATTTTATTAACAATATAAGTGAACTTTATGTATAACATAACAAAGTACTACTCCATTCTCAGACGATTGGGTTATGAGAAATTTCCTTCGGTCTCAACTGTAGAACACCGTCAGTTCTTCGAACCATATGGTTTCGAATGGGCGGAGCCCCCCAGTATACACCTCTTTTGCTTCCAAGCTTACCGAAGGTAACAGAAGATTTGTGATCATTCTTTATTACATATAATTGTATTTGATTATTTTGACTTACTTTTGTACCTGTGTCCTAATGTGTTCCAAAAAAAAAAAAAAAAAAAAAAAATCAAAGACATTTTTTACCACCCTAAACTGTGATTAAAACCTACAATACGTACCATTAAAACAAATAGCACAAACATATGCATAAACTATTTTAGAATCATGTTACTTTTCAATCAAATCGTCGTCTGTTGGTCGATTTTTGTGAACCAACATGCCTTAAAAAGTACTCGTCTGATTTTAATTAAATTTGAATGCAAGGTATAATTAGCCTATTGTTTCGTCTATTGGTTTCACTTCCACATACGCAATAAACGTATATTTGCATCTATATCTTTAAAAGTACATATCTGATTTATATGAAATTTGGATAGTTTGGTTTTGTCGATAGTAGCCCACAGATAGCCTAGATCAATTAATTTCTACCGTCTGCTCTCTTGAAATTTTGCTTAATTGATAATGTAATTAATATAAAAAATCAAAGCCATTTTAACAGATTTAAAAAAGATAAGAGAATTCAGCAAAATTTGAACAAAATATTACTATAAGAAGATATAAATGTTTTATTTTGGGACAGTAGTGAGGAATGTTTAATGACAATTATATAAAACTCCAAATTGTAGTAATTGATCGGAAGTTGGATTCATTTACGCTCAAAAAATGTCCTTTCAAATTTTTAAACTTTTAATTTTTATTTTAAAAAGAGGAGTCCAACCTTGAATAACGAGGTTTACAAAAAGAGTCACTGGAAGTGACAATATCCGCAGGAAAGAGGTGCCATTCTCTGTTGCAGAAAGAAAAGTCAGAGGGCGAGGAATACCAGCTGTGCAAACGAGCATGGATAATTTTAAGAGGAAGGTGCTCTTCCCCTTAAGAGAGAGAATTTTTCTCAAGCGGAAAATTAATACCTGGTTTTCAGGTGGAAAGGTGGGCCTGAAACTGCCACGGCTTAAATCGGTTATTATTGTGTGGAGGTACCAGACGTAGCTCCCGAAACTTCCCTACAGTTTGGTTAACAGGGCTCTAAGATTTTCTCTTGTTCTCAAGATATTAAAAATTTTTATTAGAATAATAAAAGTTATTTCTCTACTGTATTCAGAAGATTCTGAGGAAATTAGTTGGTTATTATTACAATATTCTCTCTCTTTGCGATTTCCTTAACGCTAAGCGTTAGAAAAGTGAAACAATTTGGAGAAAAACTTTGTTTCTAATGTTAAAACACATTAAATATAACCACTGTACTTTTTCCGAAATATTATTTAGGTCACAGATTTCTGCTAGTGCAACATGGCACGGAATTATTAATGGTTTTAGGGTTTAAAACCTTAGACAAAATAAAAAATAATGACAATAGCCATTGCCATAAATCCAGAGACCGTATATGCGATAGGACGCAAAGAAGTTATATGCCACACTAATTAGTACTAGTTAGACTATTTTTGGTTTTATTGCCAAATTTGTTTGTAGCGATTTCAAATGATTTCCCTTAATCTTTGGACATCACAAGGCGTGGTCAATGATACTGTATAATTCTTTAATAAATATTTGATTTAGTCACTCTGATTTTTCCGCTCCGATACCAATGTCCGTTAAAAAATATCATATTACTTAATGGGAATAAAAAAAAACGGAACTTCAATGAGACTTATACAAATATAAGTCATTTGACAGGTTGGTACCACACCTGCTATCTACCTGCCAGTGTTTACTTTGCCACGAAACTGTTCAGGTTCCGATGAAAATCTTCTATCCTTGTTTATTTTAAAGCGTCTTATCTCATGTTCTTATTAATAAATACTTGGCTATATTTGTCTCTTAACGGTAAATTTTTGTTTGTATAAATATAAAAATTAAACAAATAGTTGTGACAGTGAGAAAACCAACTTTGCAACCTATGTATTTACTTTGCAACGAATAATCTGCATTATAAATTGCTTTGGTTGTATCTTTAATAATTTTCTTATTTAAAAAAACTTTTTTTTTTTATATACTTATTAAGAATATTAAGCAGAAAAGCGTAAATTAATTTAGAATAAAAATATATTATCAATTTAACACAATTGACGATAGTAATTATTTCAAGTGATTCTTATCTGATATGGGATTTACCTTTTATATAATATATTTTAGAGGTAAGGACGAGGAGGAGGCACGAGGAAGTGTCATTGGACCCACTTAATAAATCCTTATATTAATTTTACCGTTTTACTTTCAACTGACATGGTTTTAACTTTTTTTGTATGGGAGTCTGGGATTAAAATATAATAATAAAAATAACATGGGAAATTCTACACGCTTATAAATAGGATAAATAAATAATACGACAATAGTGTCACAAATAAAAGGATAAACTATCGAAGTGATGCTACACGATCATAAATGAAAAATTGTCTTCCAATTAGTGTGGCACATAGATTCCTCTCATCCGATTATTGGGCAAATGGTCAAATGATATATGGATATGTTTGAATTTACAGTAGTACACCGCTTAATTTTATTCAATGTTTAATGAGCGCAGACGGTTGAAATTTATCGGACCATCTGTAGGTTACTTTCAAGAAATCATCCAATTTATTCAAAATCTTCAGTTCTTTTAAAGCTAATCTTTCATTTAATGTGTTAAGTGTTCTGTACGTGTACGTCAATGATTCTAAGCGTTTAAGACCTATTGAAGAGCAAAATATTTCAAACATTTCTGTGAAGAAATCAGCTTCAGACATTGGGATCCGAAATTTTTTTGGTCTCGTATGTGTCTGCAGGTCTAACTGAACCTAACAGATCCAACTACATAGTAGGAGATAAAACGGACAAGTAGTATAACTAAATAAAACCGTATTAATTCGAGTATATTTTAATATCTTAAAAGCACCACCACGTACCATTCACAAGCATAAAATTTCCAATGGCATGCACTAAACTGTTTAACCGACCCAAATGTATTTCCTACACAAAGATTTCAATTGTTACTGCGGAACACTCCTTAGGATAAACAAGTGTTTTCGTAATTTATAGTAAAAAAAAGAAATGCCAATTTGTAGTGAAATTGACTTAAGTTTACAGAAGGTGATAATTTTATTCATATACTTTGAAAATATTCATAGAAATAGTTGTTATTAATATTTTAAAAAATACTAATAAATTTTATAAAATAAAGATGTATGTAGATTTTCCTGTGTTTTAATTAAATTGTATTGACATCGGAAAACATAAACTGTGGAAGTTTCAGTCATCTAGGAAGTCGGAAATTGGATTAATAGCCCAGTCACTTTAGACAAAAAATTGATGATATTTCGGGGATTTATTCCGAAATATCATCAATTTAACCACCACCAAGCTGAATTTTGGTATACACCCTCGTTTTGGCATCAGAAATAATCGCTCAGTAATAAAGTCTAGCTCGATTGGGCGTTAGGAACCTTACAAAAGGTACAAAAAAACAACAGTTTTTCCGATATATCTCGGAATACGTTAATCCTACGACAAAAATAGTTCTGTACTAAAATAAAGATAATTACATTCTCTACGAAAAAGGTTCTGTACACTTTTTCTGTATAGATAACGGTTTCCACGTAATCGCGCAGGGAAAAGGACCCCAGCTCTCACATACGGCGTTTGGAGCGCGTCGGTGCTCAATTATTCCATAAGAAATATACTATTGTTAGTGCTCCAAATATGAGACCCGTGCCTAATATGAGACACCTCGAAGAGGCTGGTATGTGCTACAGCCTGGCAAGTCAAACGAAAAACGATAGTGTTCATGGCTATCACTAGTCTCGGAGTTAGTTGGACGCCTACCGTCGAGAAGAGAGTTTCTGTGGATTTTATTTGATTATACTCCTTATTAAAATTTATTAAGAACATCACAGAAAGCTTGTTTAAAACATCAAGGAAAGATTAACTTAAAATCTATTTATAATATAAAGATAGCTATTTAGAGAAGTTGAAGACATGTATTTCACTTTTTAAGTTTATACCAATCCTAACCTCAAAAATTCGAGACCCATCACGGGCCTAACATAGGCAGGGTCTCATATTAGGCACAGTTTCTTTTATATAACCAAATCATGCCTGATTTTTGTTTTTCAGATGTATGTTAATGCAAATACTGCCATTAATGAGAGGAAAGTGTAAAACATTGGTTTAAAAATCATGCAAATGTTTTAAACAGAGGATCTCATATTAGGACTACTTTTGTAAATCACAAAATTTTGACTTTTTTTAAAGAAATATACATTTTTAATTATTTTGAAACATTTGCCATTGAATTAGAATATATTATTAATTGTTTTGTCACATTAACTGTTTGTTTATTTATTTAAATCCTGAGTTGCACCAAAACCAAAAAAGGGGTCTCATATTCGGGTCACTTACCGTATAATCCAGTCAAATTATAAAATAACTTTGAAAAAAACCCCAATGTTTTGGAAAGTGGCTTAAAATGTTCGTATGACTTTCCTGTCTAACATACTAAAAGTCCCCGAGGGTGAGGGGGGAGCTAGCATAAGGTCAGAATTCCCTAATAAAAGAGTTCTTTTGCCCCCCAATCCTACTTTATTTTTTATTACCTAATTTTGAGCGCTTGTAACTCAAAAACAGTTGGAGATAGAAAAAAAGTTTAGAGGACTATTTTTATTGGAAATGTAATGAAGTACAAATTTTTACATAACCATAATTCTTCTAATGTCGATACTTTTAAAGATATTTGGTAAAAAGGAAAAAAAAGCACCTATTGCCCCCCCC
>KZ651676.1:278784-291633 GCA_001010745.2 Gerris buenoi | reverse complement strand
TATATGTGTATAAAGGGGGGGGGGAGACTATGATAAAGATGTCAAGTGATAAGAAATGGGTGGAAATCTATAAAAGTTAGACAGAGATAGTCGAGGTTGAGTTTTTTTATTTTTTATATAGAACTGTGTTTACCTTAGTCGTCGCCGCTGTTAGAACATTTATTTTTTCTTTTTTTGGTCAGAGTGTGAGAGAGATATGAGAATATTATTGTCGAGTACCTCCAGTTAGGAGAGTTTGGGAGAAGATAAGGTGAGCATATATAGGGGGAATAGAGCTCGTCCACGGGAGGTACCTTGTGCAATCCCTCGGTCACAGTATTCAACTGCTTCGACATGCCACCACGAGGCAACCACCGGCTCTTTTGGACTTGCCTTAAATCTCCCTTCATGCAAAGGACATATTGCACTTGATCTGCAGGAATCAATTAATAGGTAGGATTGTTTCTCTTAATGTATTACTTTACTTCTATAATTAAATATTTATTATTTAAATGTTGTAGAAGCCATTTTAACGCTCGCTTTCATTTAACTTTACTTGTTTAAAAGTAACATTTTTTTTTTTATTAATTTTCAACCTACATTCTGACTATCATGTCTTCAAAGACTGTGTTTTCCTATGCAAATGTAATTTAATCCAATATACAAACATCTAGGTACATAAAAAATAGCTTTTTTATAAAAAAGAAAAATAAATTAAATTAAATAAAAAAATAAGTTGGTCTAAACAACCATGTATGGTTATTAAAGTTTTTTTTTATTATTAAAACTAATCAGTTCATTTTATAATCACAAAACATTATAAATACTTTACAAGTTCTTACACATTATAAAGCAGAAGAATCAGTATGCTTTTATTACTTACGGTGACATAGGAAATAATATATCTGGCCTTCATTTTTATTTACTGTGTTACTAAATATTTATTTATTAACATTTAACGAAGCCAACGTATATGGTAAATATCAGATTTATTATACTTATTTTGTGTTATGATTAATATCAATATTCAAAATCGATAAAAAAAATTAAAAAAATACTTTAATCATTTCTTTGTCCACTGAATTGATACTAAAATTAATTAAATTGTTAGTTCTTATTCGCATACTATTTCCATTAGTCTTTTATTTAATTATTTTCCAAAAAACTTATGTAGTATAATTTTCTTTTTCCACTATAATTAATCATTGTTTCTTATTATTGTTTCATTATATTTCATAATTAATTTAATTTTAGGTTCTTATTCCATAAATAATTATCAATACATATATGTATCTAATTCTAATTCCCTTATATTTCATAACTAAAATTGTATATTCATATTACATATTTATAATCCTTTAATTACATATCATAACAGATATTTATTTGTTATCTTCACAAAAATAATAAATAATAAAAAAAAGTTCTACACAAAAAATATTAAACCTATGCAATTCCTTTTAAATAGACTCCATTACCGAAACTGAAGGGGCAAGAGCAGTTACAAAGTTATAAATGTTTCACCAAAATCAAGTCAGTAAATTATCAGCGGACTAATAAACAAATAATTGCACGATAAAAATTACTTTTTATATACTACGTTTTTAATTTTTTTTTGTCTAAATCATAAATTTGAAACTTGTGAAAATGAAGATTTTAAATATGTGACATGTCAAAACAATTGAAATAACTTGCGGATTTTTTCCGAACCAACTTTCCATGCAGCAAAATTTGCTGAAAACAAATTAAATTCTGCTAAAAGATAGCTAAAAGTATTAAAATAATGCATTGTCAACGTGTTCTCAGCTATTCTAAAAGTTTCAAATGTCTAGCTACTCGGGAACTTAGTTGAAAATCGATTGCAAGATTTGTACTGGACAAACAAACAAACAAGAAAGCATGCTAATAAAAACTTAGTAATAATTTATTCGAATATATCATTATGATTCACTTAATGCGTTACAATGAAGATCAAATAAAATAGCTGCTCAAAATAAAAATAAAAATGCGGTACTATACACCTCCGTTTGTCATCAATTGAGCTGTTCTCAAATTACGATAAAACAAAAAGAGATTAATTTGAAACGTAGCTATTGTGGTATATTGACAAAATATCATCAATTTTACAAATTTGAATTTTATTCACTTTCCCTTGAATTGTATTATTAAAATATTTATTCTATTAAAATGCTACCTTTTATTTTATAGATTTTATTAGTATTGAATGTATATAATAAATAAGTATATATATATTTTTTTAAATAATGTAATAACTGAACTGATGTTCGTCAAACGTTTTTTTTAACTGTTACACTCTACTTATCATTACTTTAATTCTAAACTAGGTAACAATAAAAGGTAACTAATTGCCACTGTTTGCCCTTCTCACATATTATGAGGTCCCGGTTCCCGGTTCAAGGATTATTAATAATAAATTATTTATTACTTGAATTTTTATGATAGACAAAATAACAACATACAATTTAAACTTCGATGCTATGGCCTAGAAGTTTTTTTTAGGATACCACAAGTGAATCAAGATGAGAAATTCAGAAGAAGCGTTGAGATGGCAGAGGGTCTAGAGCTGTAAGCCAGAAGGTGAAGTATCTAAGCGTTGATATAAACTTATGCCAGATCTAACTCTTCTGGCTGACAGATTTAAACCAAACCAACTATGTCCAATTCTACCATCTTTAGCTCAACGCAGCTAACTATCAACAACAATTCAACATCGTTAGTGAAAAGTGTTTTTTTTTTTTTTTTTTTTTTTGATCAAGTGTATTAAGTGTATAAAATGTAATATGTACAAGCTTGAATTTTTATTAGCATTAAACATTGCATTTTTTAATATTTTAAAAGTGTTAATGTTAGGTACACAACTACTATTTATATTTTATTTGGCGTTTGAGGTATGGAAAAGTCATAGTCAAGTTACTACCCCTTTTGGTATTGATATTACAAAGTATAAAAAATAATACTATCCCCACATATATATATATATATATATNTTGGGAAATAATTTATATAATTATTATTTTGATTCCTAATAAATTCAGAAGAGAAATTATTTTGAAATCTTTTAAAAATATCTTTAATGTGCCTGGGTATAATTTTATTGTTTTTATGGTAATATAAATAGTTTCTTCTAGCTGTTTCTTTACAAAATTTAACAATTAAGTCTTTCACCCTCCAAATTGACTTATCATTAGTTTTATGCTTATTCATAAGTTTCTTAATTTCCATGTTCAGCCATTGTAGTAGTTTCCTCTCTTCTTTTGTATGATTATTTCTTGGCATTTTTGACCGGCCAAATATTTAACTTTTCTGACTTTAGTGATCCCTTTTTTTAAATTGATTTGAAGCAAAAACGTTGTTTTTTGTGAAGGTCATATAGGGATAAAAATAATAAACTGATTCAATCCATCCTGGCTATATTTCGACCCTCAACTTAGGTCATCTTCAAGCCTATAACATAATTGAATAACAAAAGGTGTTTACTAATCATTCCAACAGCTGATAAAAGGCAGTAACTTACAATTATGACAAATATTAATAATTGTAGCCTTGTATCAGCTTTTAGAATGATTAGTAAACACCTTTTGTTATTCAATTATGTTATAGGCTTGAAGATGACCTAAGTTGAGGGTCGAAATATAGCCAGGATGGATAGAATCAGTTTTATTATTTTTATCCCTATATGACCTTCACAAAAAACAACGTTTTTGCTTCAAATTAATTTAAAAAAAGGGATCACTAATGTAGAAAAAAATATATATATGTCCCCGATTTTGAAAATTCCTAGGCAGAAATGCGTTTCCAAAATAAGGCATTCTGCCACTCAGTTTTTGCGAACCAACATATCATAAAAACCTATCGTCCGATTTTAATGGAGTTTGTTTGGTAGGTCATAATTAGCTCATTGTAGTTCTCAAATAAGTTTCGACCTTCTGCGCTCATTCGCTCCTCATTCATATGCACACAAATATTCATTTATTTACACCTATAGTTTGAAAAGTTCAAATCTAATTTGTATGAAACTTTTAAAGTTTATCGAAAGTAACCCGAAAAAAGCCCGAGACTAATTAGAACCGTCTTCGCTCTTAAACTTATACTGAATTGATACTTTAAGTCAGGCAAAAAAAAAAAAAAAATCAAAACAATTTTTGCACAAAAAAAAATTAGACATTAATGCCTTGTAAAAGCAATAAATCAATAAATTACGTTATAGGATGAGAGAAGGCTATGTGCCATTCTAATTAGCAGTATATTTTAACGAAAATTAAATTCTGTATTTTGTTTTATACACCAAATTAGCACAAAGTAAGAAGTCACATTAGTTAATAATTTAATTTTACTGTCAATGTGGATTAAATGTGAGAATGTCAGTCAATTTTACAGATAATGTAATTTCCTCGCTGTCATACCGTTCACAGGATTTCAAATCAATTGCTTATACACCCNTATATATATACCGTAAGCCTTATTCACCGCTTTGTTTAAGAGTAATTAAATTAAATCTAGGATACCCTGATTGCTTGATTAATTAATATATATGATAAAATAATAAGTCTAATACCTAATAATTATTATTCTTAATTTATTTATTTTACTAACAAAATTTATCTCATTTATTGTTTAACAAACCACTGATTAAATAGCTTAATAGCAGTACAATTAAAAGATTGGTGCGATTCAAATCTCAATAAAATTTCTTACATTCATGTACATAGTTATTTAGTCGTGTTTTCTAAATGATTTTCGTTTTGAGTTTCAAACTACACTAAACAATTATTGAAAATATTATCAAAAGATAAAACATTAAGTCCTCCTGAGCGAGGAATCGGATTCAACATCACACCCTTTAAAAAACAACACCCACAATAAAAAATTGCACAGCAATTTCAGCACACAAACAAATTACAAATACAACCAGGAATACAAATTATACAGTTAGATAGGGGGGGGGGGGGGGAGGTGATCTCCCAAATTTAGATTTAAAATTAATTAAATCGGCACATTGGTTTTTTACTTTATCCTCCTGCACAGAACCCAGAAAAACATTTCTTAAAGATCCCTCTTTTGGATTCAGGGAAACTCAAAACGTGTAAATCCATTAAAATATAAAAATTGAACTTTTTGCGGAGTCACAATACTTCCTCTTTATATTTAGTCAGTATAAGAGAAAGTAAAAAACATGCAATGAATAAGAATTATAACTTACATTTCCCAAGAATTTTAATATATTTTAAATTAAAAAATACAGTGTTAAATAAATAAATAAATAACCCTATTCCAAGTTAAATTAAAAAAAAGTTGCATAAATATAGCGCTGTTGATTTTTAAATATTACACTACTTTTTCATGGCAATTTTGTTTCTTTGAAATGTGGCTTTATTCACCGAGTAAATAACTAGGAATTATAAATGCACCTGAAATATATTATACAGTTAATTAAGCATACCAAGGGAGAGGGCATGAGGTTAGACTTGGGAAAAATATTTATATGAACCCCTGCAAATTATATAATCTCTCTGCATTATCATTTTTATATTTTATCCCTGATATTATACACATTTATACTTTTTTAAAAATGTATTTTTTTTTATTTATCTTTTCATAATTAAATTTGAAAATGCGTTAGCACTAAAAGTATCCGTTAAAATATATGCTTGTTAATATATAAAATAAATATAATTAGTTGCAGTTAGTTTCTTTCTCTATTTGCCATAAACTTATATAAATATTATTATACTGAGTATCAATTTTATTTCGATACAGTAACTGATAGCTTGACAGAAATTAAACTGATTTAAATAATTACTATATATTATGTGTATAGTTCTCAGTTCGAAATTATGATCTCACAGTAGGTACCTAATGAAAATTCAAAAAATATTAAAGACATTTTTTTTATAATTTTTAAATTATTAAAAATCTATGGCTATAAATTTAAATTGATACATGTAAAAAATATATTAAGGCTACTCGAACGATGAAATAAGTTAGGAGATATGATGTAATAAAAATTATGTAAGAGATTTTGATCGCAGGTATTTAATCACATATATTGATGGAAGATATTTGATTAGTCTATATTAAATTGTTATGTCTAAGCTAATATCATATTTCGATGATTAACTAATACAATAGACTCTTAGGGGTAATAACACCACCAAAACTAATCTAGTACATCAAATTGTGAACATTAAATAAAATTTTAAAAATAATTTAGTGATTCGTACCATTAGTATGTACTTTTGAACTTAATTGAATTCCCGATAAAAATAGTTTTATTTCATTTGTGCATTTAAAAGTTGCTTACAAAATTAGTAAATCAGGAAGAATATCGGTTCAAATGGAAGATGAACTGTTTAGATGGAAGACCAGCTGCTCAGAAAGAAGACCAGATGCCTTTGTACATCAGAGAGTGTGGTTGTGACGTCAGTGGAGAAGTAGTGTCTGCACTTTTATCTATTCAAAGTGAGATTCCACTACTCTGCTTACCTCACCCACGAATTACAATAAACAACATGGCTACAAGTATTCAACATGGTGGCAATCATCAACTAAATCCAAGACTACTTTAATGTGAAAATATGTTGTTTTTTTTGTTTGTTTGTTTTTTTAAATTATAATCCAGGACATAGCCTGCAAAAAAGTGACTGACTAACATCAAGCTGGAATTTTGTGTATAAGTAAATGTTTTGTTATAAGAATATGTGGTCGGCCAAGTTTGGCTATGGGACATAGCTTAGCAATAGGCATTTGAAAAAAATCAAGCCGGTGGAGAGCGGCCATGCCCCTTGCCCCTCCCTTTTTGATGGAAAATGCGATTTTTATGATCCTGAGTACGAACTTAGTAAACCAATCATCAAGTTGAAGGTTGTTTGTCACTTAATAGGTTAGATAGTCAAATATTACTCGAAATCAAAATTTTCCTCTCTCAAGGTTAATTTTAATTAATTAAATCATTAATTAAATCAATAATTAATTAATTAATTAATTAATTAAAATCAATTAATCGTCTTTTTAAACTTCTAAAAATTCTAGCTGATGTTAGTCAGACATTTTTTTTCACGCTATCTCTATTAGGACTATTAGGAATTAATTGATGAAACATATTGTTAAAGCTGCAATTTTATATTTTATAATAGACCACACGAGAGTGAAATAGAATCTTTAAAAAAATAAGAAGAAACCCAAAGTAAAGAAGAACGTATAAAAAATGTAAGTACAGCTTATTTCTTTAATTATTATTTTATAAACCACACAACTTGATACTCATTATTATTAATATCATCATTACTCTTTTATGATATATGTTGATTTGTTGATCATTTATATCGTAACTAGTCTGTTATATCATAATATGTGATGATTATTTGTATCACTATTCTGTTAATTCATTAAGGATGTCCATTTGAATCATTAATATTACTCTACTGCCCCTGTGATGATTATGATTATCAATCATTTATAACTGCTTAACTTAAAATTAATTAACTAATAAATTTATTTACATATTTATATTTACTTAGTCATAAATAGTGGTATACACCTCGGATTCTTAAGTTCCTATGTATTTGATGTATTTTCCACAAGTTGTCAAATTAATTAATATGTACTTTTGTAAAATGTAGCTTTTGGAACGAAGTTCCTTATGGCACGTTCTGGAGCCCGGGAGTGAATCCAAAAAAAAAACGACCAAAATCACCGTCATAAAATAACCGTCACAAAATCGCCGTCTCGCAGAATCCGTCACAAAATCTACAGATGACAATAACTTGAGTAAAAGATCACCGAGTTAGATGAAATTTGGTACACATGTTTATTTTACCAGTGCCCAGGCTGAGTTTGTCGGATAACGTTATCCGCCTAAGCATTCACGCGCAACGCTCGCGCAAACGTTAATAAGTAGTTAGCAATGTATACGTACTTAGCAGGGTAGTTTTATAATTTATATTTAATGAAAAATGTAAGGAACTTCGTTCCTACCGGGTGTTCCGCGACACCACATGTATTTTTTTCCTTATTTTTGCTGTTGGGATTTTATTAATATTTTTATACTACATTTTGCTAACTATAATTTTAAAATGGACTATAATACCCAACAAAATTAATTGATTTTTTACTAAGATTTGTGGAATAAATTTGGTATGGTTAATAAAATTGGATTGAAAGACCCGAAAAAAAATTTCACATAGCGACTAAATTTTAGAATAGTTTATAAAAGTCCGTTTTCAAGAAATAATACTTTTCAATGATTTATCTAAGTTTTTGTAAAAAAACAGAGCCTCCAAATTTATAAATAATATTAGTTTGAATTTTTTTTTTTCTAGGTGAATGACTGAGAATAGGATTTTTCGAAGAAGTTTAAATGCGATAACTCATCAAAATTTCGAGCTATCATATATATCATATTAGCTCCTTCCTATGTATTTATAGGAATATGAGAAAGTAAAAACACAAAAGCTGATCATGATCATCCAAACGATTATTAACGTTAATTAATTAATTATTAACGATGATTAACGGTTAATTCAAACTATTTTATTACACGCTGTGTTTAATAGTCAGGTTAGGAAATAAAGGTTTTGTTCTAATTAGAATGTTAAAATGATTGGATGTGGGTTTGTTGGAGGTTAAGGTATGAAAAGCAAGGCGAGAGTATTATCTAGCGAGGGGAAGCGCTCACAGAGTCCCGGTATTTGTAGGTGAACATGATAACACAGCTAACAGAGCCCAGATAAGTGATCAAACTTTCTTATCACTTCTACAGATAACGACCCCCCATCCTAGCGGTGGGAGATGAGACACTCACACATGTCTAGTGTTTAACTAATATCAGGAAATAACACACATTCACACAAACACACCAAGCTATTTAAGCCTTGCACACTGACTCATATCTAAAAGCCTTATTTTTTTGTTTTAAAAATAGATATGAGGGTAAATAAAGACAAAAAAAACTATTGATTCGTCCAAGTCCACTAATTGAAAAGACTAAAAATAAAATATTTATAGAATAAAACTTGTTTTATTGAATACAGTTCACAGACTAAATTATCCTGTTTATAATTAATATTTGAAAATATGAATAATCCAAATTACAATTATCAATAACTACGGGAGACATACAGAGAAAAATACACCCCCGCACCGGGAATCGAACCACGGGACCTCTGTTTACCGTACAGGTGCTCTTACCATCTGAGCTATACGGGAGATGGATTCTTCTCTGTCGTAACTGTTACATATTCCCGAATCCAAGCTTTAAATCTTATCCCACAAATCTAGAGAGCAAAATATTCACGGCAGCAGAACTAGACCGAGAATAAACGCTTATAATTGTAAAGTTCTCAATTAGTACCTGTACCTAGTACATCTATTAGAAATTCAATTTTTAAATTGAAATATTCCGAATCCAAATATTCTCGGTCTAGTTCTGTTGCCGTGAATATTTGGCTCTGTAGATTTGTAGGATAAGATTTAAAGCTTGGATTCGGGAATATGTATCAGTTACGACAGAGAAGAATCCATCTCCCGTATAGCTCAGATGGTAAGAGCACCTGTACGGTAAACAGAGGTCCCGTGGTTCGATTCCCGGTGCGGGGGTGTATTTTTCTCTGTATGTCTCCCGTAGTTATTGATAATTGTAATTTGGATTATTTAAAATTTAATCATTCCGTAGTAATAAAACGACCAAAAATTTAAAAATTGAATTTGAAAATATGTTTTTTTTAATCATTATAATAGATAAATAATTAAGCCATCAACCAGTAAAATACTGTCTCTTCAACCTAGCTTTAGTAAGCTTTGTGGGGGCAATAAAGTAAATATGTACTGTATCTCCTCCATAGCTTTAGTAAGCTTTGTGGGATAACAATATTAAAAGTTTTAAGCTCACAAGGTAGCTACCTACTAATGACAGATGTTAACGGGATGTTAACGGGGACAATTAAGTAAAATACTGTCTCTCCACCATAGGTTTGCTTTGTGAGGGCAATGAAGTAAAATACTGTCTCTCTGTCGGAGCATTATTATGGTGAAGCCGGCTCTACCAACTTTTCCTCACTCTGGAATAATTCCACATCTCCATTTTGAATATAAGTTTTTTGGGTACAGACCCTTGCCTTGACATGAGCTTCCTTGAGATTTGACCAAATATATAAATCCTTCCTCGCACAGATATTAGTACTATTTGATTTGAACTTGGGGCAGCATCGATTAACATCTGTCATTAGTAGGTAGCTACCTTGTGAGCTTAAAACTTTTAATATTGTTATCCCACTAGCACTTTCAATCTGTTAGTAAGAAGAGTTTCATTTAAACTGCATTTTTTCTTATTTTCTCTTTTCCGTATAATTTCTTGACTTCTCGTAAGCTTACGTCTCCCACCTTATTGATACACCCCCTCTCTATGTAAAAATTGTAAATATCCCTAATTTTTAATAGATTTCAAATAAAGCCTAGTTTCCATGGGTCGAGAATTTTTTACTTTTTTAGTCAATGTCGAGTATATAAATTTAGTAAGTAAAGAGCGTCCAAACGAGTCGAGAACTAAATTTCTAAACTACTCCATTAAAATGCTCGACCCGTGCAAACTAGGCTTAAGGGAGTTAAGCCTAGTAAGTAGGACAGTTTTAAAACTTAACTGTCCGAGAAAGCAGAAGTATTTTTCTGCTTTATAAGCCCCCTAAAGTAGAGATGCTTTATCGAATCCTTAGGTTAAAATTGGAATTGTCATTTATTAATGCATACTACTCATACACCCTAAAGAGAAACTCTATTTTAAGTAATAACTAGCAAACTTCAAAAGAAAAAATCTGGGCTCATTTCCTTATTTCGTTTCGTTTATCCCTTTTTCCTTCAGTAGAATCAAATTTTTAGAATTTGATATCTTGGCAGAAAGAAAAACCATTTTAGAAATGATCCTTCCTAATACAATGATTTTATTTTAGTGTTTTAAAAAAGTGAGCATTATTAAATTGAGGGGTTCCAAATGCGGCTAAATCTTGATTCAAAAATTCCATTTGCACAAGTTGCTTATGTCATAAAAAGGAACTAAAACTAGTTCTAGTCCATTTGGTTCCGGAGATCTCGCCATGTTAAATTCTGAATACGAGTATAAATGTCCACTATATTGATTTTAAAGGAAAACAAAGGTCAGCAAATCAATTAACCTTGAATAAACTTTTTGAGAAAAGTTCGAGAAATCGAGATTTTTTTACACCTTTTCCGATAATTCGTCCCATTGATAATGATTTGAAATCAAACGCATCAACATTTCTAATCGAAAAGTCTTGTTTAAAAACCAAAAACAAGGAAAATGAGTGAGATAGACATAAATCCTAACTAAGGTGCAAAATAAACTTTTCCCTCCCCCCGTACTTTTTACAAAGGAGATTTAATGCCGATTTGACGAAGGGGTTTAAAAAAAAGGTATTCATTTATCAACGAGAGATTGAAGGACCCAAGTAAAAGACCCCCCTCCATTTTCCATTGTAAAAGTCAAAAGGACCGACTTTGATTTTGACGTATAAGTTTACCTTATAATTGAAAATGACAGTGGGGTAAAACAGGGAAGCTTTGAGTCTACTCCTTCATCTATCTGGCACCCCTTAATTTTCTACGGTAAGTCAACCCTGGGTCGCTTCCCTTCAACTTAATTAACAATAATTAAATCATCTTTAATTAAAAAAAAGGACAGGTGACAGACGACGATTCTTTTCTCGAAAATAAAAATATAAGCTTGCTCCTTCTACACAAAATAAAACGAGGGCATATCAAGACATAAAATTAAGGGTGAAAAACAACAATACCTTCTGCCTCTTTTATATGCATATACATATTCTCTCTCTCTCTCACTCTCTCTCTCTCTCACACACACACACACACACACATATATATATATATATATATATGTCCATATATATATATATATTCACAATAGATCAGATACCAATAGTCATGTTAGATCTTACTGTTGTTTACAAGTGGTTCAGTTTTTATCCACTGAACNTATATATATATATATTTTCAAAGAATTCAGAAAAACCCATGGTTCGATCATGAAAAAAATCAAAAACCCGACAGTTTAGGTTTGAATTCGAACCGAAATCTAATCAAAAATACTTTATTTAATAATAATACGAAAAGATAACATGTAGACACTATAACACTTAAAAGAATAAGTTTGTTAAAGACCGTTGTTTTTCAATGTTTTGGAAGAAAAATCTAAATTAACATATATCAGGAAGATGAGCAGTATAATTGACTAGATGTAATTAGGATATAAATGAATAGAAAATACCTTATTTATACCTATAAATATCAAATAAAAAATATATATATAAAGAATTAACCTACACATACACAAAAGGGGAACTGTAAATTGCACCATTTTTTAACGAAGTAAATCAAACTATGTAAATTGCACCACTCCAATTAAAAACGAAGTAAGTCAAACCATGTAAATTACACCACAACCTCTTGAAAAGAAGTATGTAAAATAGTGTAAATTACACCACTAAATGTCCTTTTGTATAACTTAATGATTGGACTAATGTATTTCACTTTTTGTTACATAAGTGTGATGTTCCTTTGTCCCAAAATACACTGGACTAAATGCCCCTTTGTCTTATTTGATTGTTAGGCTAACAAATATTGTTACTTTCAATTAGAGATGTGTAATTGATATTCCTTTTTCCCAATGTACATTGTACAAACATAATTTTACTAACGGTGGAACTATTGAAAAGAGGTTGAAAGGAATTGATGCAATTTGCACTATTTTTCTTACTTCGCATAACATTTTTTTTTTTTTTTTTTTTTTTTTTTTTTTTTTTTTTTTTTTTTTTTTTTTTTTTT
>KZ651676.1:245153-270000 GCA_001010745.2 Gerris buenoi | reverse complement strand
ATTATTATTTTTTTTTTTTCTATTTTTTTTTAGATGCTAGAGCGCATAGAAATTTGACCAAATCTGCTAAATTGCTGTTTTTATTTTAGTTTTTTTTCTAATAACTAGTTATACTTTTAGTTTTTACAATTTGAGAATTTTTCAAATAATAAGCGGAAAATTGAAAAGGATCATTTTTACAAGTTGGACAAGTTAAAATTTGGAGTCAGCACACAGAAAAAAAGATTTCATTTTATTGAAATCTTTCAAAATTATGGGTTTTTTTTACATGAATATAGTCATACATTTTTAATGTGCGTATACTCACACCCAATTGACATTAGATTCAAGTTTCTTAAAAATCTGATGAGTACTTTTAAAGGAGTAGGTGTCATACAATAGTACATTACGCGTCGAGTGTGGAAAGTAGCATTTTGCATGCGAGTGTGGTGTTTACACCCGAGCGATAGCAAGGGGAGTAAAACCACACGAGCATTGCAAAATGCTACTTTCCAGAGTGTCGTACCGTACTTTATCTACGATTGTTAGATTTTAATAATAAATACAGAAAAAAATAATAAACTTCCTGTATGTAAGCTCGTATTTCTCTTTAGATAAAGGTGAAATCAATTCGTTAGTTGTATTTTGTGCCGAATTAATTATTTCGGAAGGCGTATTATTTTCCTCATATTCTTCATAATCACTTAAATCACTCATTGATTTTCACAAAAAACTCGATGCAAACAGTTACTTTTATTAAATAAACATAAAATTAGTTATGTTAAATGTAAACAAACTCGCTAATCGTGTGTAAAGTTAAAGAATAATTCTTCTTCTTTTCGTCACTAGAGTGGAAAAAAGAGGAATTCTTCTTCTTTTCGTCACTTGAGTGGAAAAAAAGGAATTGTTCAAATTGTTGAGACACGCATGCGCAATTAATACAGGTGTGTAAAGAATCACTTTCTACGAATCTAAACAGAGATACAATGTTTATATTACGTATCAATCGTAGATAAAAAAAAATTGTGCGCATAAGATGTTGGTTTCTTCTTTTGGCGCAGAAAGATGAAATTAATATGGGATCGCCAATGTTCTAATTATAACCTATCACCGAAAATCCATTATAATTTTAGTTTATTAAATATGTTAATTCATTAAAATGTTGAACGACAGACAGATACAAGACCAAATATATGTTCCCTGGTGTCTAAAAACAGATTTTTTGACTTTGGAGACATATAAAGCAATTTTGTTCATTAGAACTATCGCACATTGCTTCTGTTACCTTCAGTAGGCTCGGAAGCAAGACATATCCATACATGTTCAAAGCAAACAACTATAATTGTTTTAAGGTGACACAACCCTTCTAAAATATTTGAACTTATTCTATTATGTAGTTCTAATACTTTAATCAATATGATTATTTTATATGGGGACTCGAGTGTTATGGTATGGGTAATAAAATCTATGTAAATATTATATTTTAGTTAAGGTTTTACTTAAAGTATTAATAAAATAAGTTGTTGGAAACAAGTTAAAGAAAAGCAAGGAAAGTTTTGGCTTATTACACCGGTTTTTATTACAAGAGCTTTCCTCTTTTTCCTTTATTCCCAGAGATAAGGGCATTGAATAGCTTGTATCGAAAGGTTTTCCTTCAAGAACCGCCGCTCAGGAGCTCCTCCGACCGAAGCTTTAGGGCTTTTCTAACGGGGAAAAACTTAAGATGTGGAACTTTTCTCATATAAACTGGCCGCCGAAGGAGGGGAGCTAATCACGAGGAAATCGATCTGCTATTCTCTCGTCCTGTCCGGCTCTCCCGGAAAAACCTCATTTTCTCGAAAAATCCCTGGATTTTGCACGAGGGAGGGTGGTTCAATCCCTGCGCTCTTTTATCAAGGTACAAAGCCTTCAAAACTAATTACTCTTCTCTATTTGTTTTTGTTTCCAATCAATTACAAAATAAAAAAATCATTACTTCATTGATAAGTTGGTCGTTTTAAGCAATTATTATTTTGGATCTCACCATTAACAAATAAAAAAAAAAGAACCAAATCTTAACTTCATCTCACAATTATTCGAGCCACGATATAAAAACATATTTGAATGGTGATATTTAGGGATTTGTAAGTTTCAAGGTTCCCTGAGTCCAAAGAAGTATAGTTTCTAAAACATATCTGTCTCTAGTTTGCGGAAAAATTAACTACTAAATTAAAATGGCATACATGTATAGAAAAATCATACCCCGATGTGAAATTGAGAAATAAATGTTATCTCTAAATTTGAAGGGGGCAAGGAAAGCTATAAAAAAGGGAAAAGAGGTGTTTTGAGGTGGTTGAAGAACTGCAGTATCTTTATGCTCTCAACAGAGTATAATGATATTTATGTAATAGTAATTATTTATGATCTTCATATAATAGTAAGGATTCAACATTCTTAGTATACATTCGGATTTAATTGATATTTCCAAAGTAGGAGGAACGGCAGATAGCATTTAAAGCTGCAAACGCATCTCTTGCCTGTTAGATCGTGAGCATTTTGACTCGAAGTAAGCATATATGAGTTTACGTTCTCACAACGAGAAATCACGGTCTTGAGAAATGTATTGAAATATCCCTTAAAAAATGCATTAACTCATTAGACCTGCTTGAGAAGGTCTTGTTGAGAGGTCATCTAGTTTGACCAGAATATCATAACGCTATGTAGTCATAATTCCAATTTCATCTGCGTAGCCAAGATTGTCTATCAGAATAGGATGTCCCTCAGCATTTCAAGCTTGCAACTAGACCTGGTTCCATTGGAATGAGAAGCAGTAACGTTGACACAGACATTCATAAACAACCACTGTAGTTGGTCATCATTTAAGAGCTGATGATGCACATAATAAAATTTGTCAATTAAGGCAAATTAAATCTGTGGTATTATAATAGCAACAAATTAATTATTAATTAATTAATGCAAGTATTAACAAGTATAACGATAAACAACGTAGGGTAGAGGGATAGATGAAGAAAATGATTTAGGTGGAATTCGTGGATGAGCGAAGGTACACTGCTAAATTCGTAAATAATGACTGCTGACTGCTGACAGGGTAGTAGTTTAAAGAAAATGATAAGCTTATATCAACTAGAGAGAGAATGGTAACATAAGCTCTCTATCAATGAGATTAATAAATTACTATAAAATTAAAATTTAATACAACTTACACGCACACACTCACATTCACTATTTACATTACACTGACATAAATAATTATGTAATGAGTAGATGAATTAAAATATTAAACCGTATATACCGTTATGAATATGTTTATGAAAACAACGTAATTGAGGTTCGATCAAATGGCATAGAAGTCAAAGTTAAAATTTGATAAACTTATGGTAAGTACTTAACTTAACTTAGTACTTAAGAAATATAGGATAACTATTATACAAATATGATGGGAATTGTACAAAAGAGATATTAATTGCATCAGAGCTTTTTCTCATAGAACCTCACCATGAAATATTACTAGTAATGAAAGCATAAAAACATGAATGGTTGAAATAAATAAATGTGTAATATTTAGAATACTTTTAGTAGTAAACACTAATTAAACATAACATGAGTGATTGATTGAGGTGGGCCAAAGCAAATCTGAAATGGAATTATAATAATAAAATAAAAGACTGAGCGGACTGCAGATTATAGGTTCGTATAATAATATATTAAAAATGGTTCAGCATGAATCTATCTATATAAAATCCAAATACCACTCACTGACACATCACGATATCTCTGAAACCACTGGACCTACGACCATGAAATTTTGTAGGTGTGTTCCTCTTACCTCCTAGCTGCTCGCTAAGAAATATTTTAAAAATACGCTATCTTGATTCAAGATGGCGGCCATTTATATACAAAATTCGACAAGACGATATCTCCGGAACCAATTGCACTACAACCTTGAAATTTACAAGTTAGCTTCCATATATCAAATTAGTAACTATAGATAAATGGTTAACCAATCGGGCATTTTGATATAAGATGGCGGCCATACATATATAAAAATCAACGAATGTATGTTCTTTATACAAATCTACAGTTGTAGTCAGATCTTGATGTAAATTTGCATAATTGACCTACAAAGCAAGGGGAAAAACACTGACTTCATGAATTTTCGAAATTTAATTTTGGTACACAGGGGTACGGGGTACAAATGTCAAAGTAATGAATACGCTTCATGATGCATATCGTTGAAAAGCTCTTTAAGAGGACAGTAATTGTTGTTATGTACAGTTTTATCATATTTTCACTTAGGAGGGGGGTAAATTGAAAAATAAAGCTATATCTTATATAAAAGAAGAGTATCCGTATGAGGGTATGTCTTTTATCCTAATTTGATGAATATTTACACACTTTTTCTTCAAAACAAGGTGAAGGTCACTGCCTACATGAGATTACGAAATTAAAATTTTGGTACACAGGGGTACGGGGTACAAGTAATGAATACCCTTCATCTTCATGATGCATATCGTTGAAATGCTCTTTAAGAGTACAATAATTGTTGTTATGTGTACGGGGTACAAATGACAAAGTAATGGATACCCTTCATGATACAAATCGTTGAAAAGCTGTTTAAGAGTAGAAGAGTAATTTTTATTAATTACAGTTTTGTCTTACTTTCATTTAGAAGAGGGAGAGGTAAAATGGAAATTTATCTCTATATGAACATAAAAGTCAACATATGTGTGTACATATGTATAGTCTTTTACACAAATCTACAGTTTTAGTCCGATCTCGATGAAAATTTGCACACTTGAACTTCAAAGCAAGGATAAGGTAACTGTTTACACGAATTTTCGAACTATAAATTTTTGTTCAAAGGGGTACGGGGTATAACTAATGAATACCCTTCATCTTCATGGTGCATATCATTGAAATGCTCTTTAAGAGTACTGTAATTGTTGTTACGTACAGTTTTGTCATATTTTCATTTAGGAGGGGGGTAAATTTAGGATATTTGCAAATTATCTTATCAAAGAGGAGGGGGATATAAGTAGGAGGGATAGAATCTAGATATTCTCGCATATAGTAAAATAATTTGTATGCTTTCCTGATGGTTAATAAACTTATCAAATATAAAAACACTCCGTAGCGAAGCACGGGTATCCAGCTAGTGTTTAATAAAATAGTTTAGCTTTTTGGAGCGAAATAAATCGATGGGATGTGTTCATGTAGTGGTGCTTTCCAGAAGATCTGATGGTGAAGTACTTCCCTGTACCAGGGTAAGTTTCCCAAGCAATCATCCCTTTCTGTACTAGATGGTAAACCAAGTGGAATTGATCCGTACTTGTAAGTAACAGATTGACTCAGATATAAAGTTAAAAAATAAAAAATGGCCACAGAGGGCTACACAAGCACACAGAGCTGCATCCCTTGTCTCCTTAGTCCTAGTATTTTCTCCTCCAATTTTCCAGAACACTGCAGCCAGTCTGAACCAGGGCCAACAGAGCTGAGGGGGGCAAGGAATGAACTATGGAATGAACTATGGACCTGGCTGTTCCTCACAAATTTTGGCAAGGCCTTATTCTAAGAAAGAACCTTGGTTGGAACTTGGAACCTGGA
Organism: Gerris buenoi; assembly: GCA_001010745.2. Classification (NCBI taxonomy): domain Eukaryota; kingdom Metazoa; phylum Arthropoda; class Insecta; order Hemiptera; family Gerridae; genus Gerris; species Gerris buenoi. The sequence continues at coordinate 264,417 of KZ651676.1, read as the reverse complement.
AGTTGCAGGTAGGTTTGGCTTATCTTTTATACATATTTTTTTAAATATATGATAAAAAAAAACATTATATTTTTTAATAAAGGGTTCAAAGTACTTATCAAAATGATTAGTGTTGTTTTTATTTATTGCATGCTTAATACATGTAAATAATTATTTCTGGTGTGGACAAAGGTGTCTAACAACCATATAAAACAATGAACTATTTCTAAGAGTGTAAACATTTTTATATAAATAATAATTTTAAAGCACTAAAATCAACGATAGCAGTAAACACGGGGAACAAAGTGTATAGTTTAAAGTTTAAACAATAAGTATTACTTACTTAGTTAACTTAGCCATTTATTAAAGAAACGACGTGGCTGTGAAGTAAACAATGTATCAGTACTAGATAGAAACATTGCCCTCAGGGTCAATCCTTATCCGTTATTACTGTATATAACTTTAATTTAAAATAAAATTGTGTTTTTTATCTCCCTCTCTCTCTCTCTCTTGAAGAATAACCGTTACCGTTTCGGTCATGTTGGAGGTAGATGGGGAAAAATGTACGTAGCCAGTGCGTAATGACCCCAAGGATAAAGGGAGGGGGTTATCAGCCCCCTCAACTATATATCCCCTTCCCTAAACCACTGTGTGATCAGAATTTAATGTTGGTAAAGGCGAGTAAGGGGACCGGCCGGTGCTTTATGTCCTCGGGGTCGGAGAGAAGCGATATTACCCCTTATAACTGCTAGGAAGGGGGCGTCCGACCCCCCTCGTGCTGCATTTTATATAAGGGTCAATGTATCAGACCCCTCCCCCCTTCCATTCTCCTACATCAGATAAAACCGAGAAAACTCAGGCAATACAACATGGACTCCCGAGTTAAACATATATTAAGAATCGAGTTCGGTCTACAACGCACTCCTGCCGAATTCCACCTTCAAGATAGCGAATCCCCTTACTGATATAATATAAAACCTTTAAGACTTACTTATGTAATACTTATTTTATTAACATAAATGCAACATATATTCCTTCCTTACATCCCCCTAACTATAACTTTACCCTCCTTCTTAAGTTGTGAAATGTGAGGGGAGGGACGTATCCACAGGGGAAAATGAAAAACGAATCTAAAAAATAAGAGATAAATATTATTAAAAATAAGCATAGATTCAAAAAGTTATATCTAATACTAAAGAAAAATAAGAATTTCTCTGTGTATATTATCGTTACATTAAATTAATAATCAAAATAAATATTTAGTTAGCAAAAAGTCGGTGATTCATGTACATGCCCAAGGCGGGGACACACTTGAGCATTCACCCCAAATGAGCATCGTTCGCCCCTATTTGCAAGATATGGACAAGACGAACCGAACGGGAACGCATCCATTCAGGACGAATGCTCAAGTGTGTCCCCGCCTCTACTTATGCATTTAGTTCCACGTTGAAAAGAAGAATTTTATGTTTTTTAGGGTGTTGTGTCAAGGCGTTTCCCTAAATCAATACCCCTTCAGTGAATTTGAGGATAAAAAAAGCCACACAATATTAGGATAGTAAAAAAAGCCTCTCCACAAAACGAATATTTATTTTAAATCTACATTTCGGCTTCTTGGTCATAGATTGGGTATAGATAATATGGATGATATGATATAGATAAATAAAATTTGCTAATTAATTAACGAAATAAAATTAAAATTATGGAATAAATTAACATCTATGGAAATAAGATGGATACATTAAAAAAACAAAACAAAAAAACATTCATTTTTTTACAAAATAATAAAATGAATAGATATAATATTAATTATCGGTAGAGATGAAGGGTAATAACCCGACATGAAACATGAAATGAGAGACAAAAAACAGACAGGAGGACGGGGATTTCCACGCGTTCCTAGCAGCATAGAAGATCCGTCTTCCTCTTTTGGGAAACTGCTCCCAAAATGAAACAGTGTATATGTTCGATGTTTTAAGGCTCATAGGTTTTTTTTTTTTTTTTTTTTTTTTTTGTCTATCGTGACTCCAGGTCGGAGTTTTATTATTCTTTTTTTAAAATCCATTTTCTTGCATTTACTTATTTCTATTAATGTTAATTTATTCAGTTTTTTTTTTAAATTATTTTATTAATTAGGTTAACTATCAATGTTATTTTACTGTAATATTTTTTTTTATTTTATTCTGTTCAATTTAATTTTTAAGTAATTTTCTTTCTAGGCAGCTAGTTTTTATTCTTGGATTATATTTATCGTTAACTTTTTATTTTATTTTTTTACAATTTATTATATTTATTGTCCACTATTTATTTTGTTTTAAATAATACTTATTTTACCGTATTATGTTGCAGGCACTGATCTTGGCCGTGAGGCTCAAAGCTAGTTTTGAAAATTAAACATAAATTTTGTGGAGTGGCTTTTCGTTTTTCTCGCTGTAATAACAACTCTACTTGCGCTCTTATTTCCACATGACAATTTGTTCTGAGAATTTGCAATGGAAAATTAGAATCTGAAAAGAGAATGACAGAAATAGGATTTTATCCATAGGATAATGGGTAGGATACTGGATGAGGGAGAGATCCTAACAGAAAGGAAGAGGAAAATAAAGCCTAGAACAGGGCTATAAAGGGATGCGGGAATTAAAATGAATAGAGTTAGTAAAAAGGTTAGATGGAAAATAAAATAAAAAAAACTTTACGGAAGAGCGAGAGAGAAAATGGGTTATCAGGGATAGTTTGAAGGGTATGGTCGCGGGGGAAGATTGGGTTAGCTGGGGAAGACGTGACGCTGGCTTTAGCCCACCGACAATCTGCCGGATTGAACTGAGACGAAGCCTCGTCCCCCGTCAACATTCTCCAATCTACCGCCGTCTCCTTTTTTTTACGAGTTTCAGAGGCCGACAACCTGCGGGATCGGCCCAAGACGAGACCTCTTTCGTCGACGTCCTACAATCTACTGCCCTATTTATTCTACCGACTCCATGGGATTTTCTTTTAGCCCACTAGACAAGCTGCGGGATCTCTCCGTTCCTTCTCGACCGACATTCTGCAATCTACTGCCCCCGTCTTACCTCTACCTTCCCCAAAAAACATTCTGAACCACCGAACCGAAAATAAAATATAAGGGAAAATCCCGAGTCGGAATGAAACCCCGTGAGATATCTTTGGCGGAAACCGATAGACTGCTTAAACCCACTCTCAGGTAGAGCCGAGAAATCACAGACATGTTTCGTCTGCCTCTTCTTTTTCTTTTCTCTTTATTTCTTCTTTTGTCAGATGGAAGAAGAGGCCGAGGAAAATAAGATTTACTCTGAATTTAGAAACCGTTGTCCAATTATACACTAATTACATCACGACTTCTACCGGCTTAATAGACATTTCCTAAACAATTCTCTTTTTATTTCACTTCGCCTTTTTATTTTTAGAATTAAACTAAGGCAACTGCTAACTCTATCCACTCATTTTATTTCGTTGCTTATTCGAAAAAATAAAATAAAATAAAAAAGATTCTAATTATAGTTTGAAAAGCACATTTTTTAATGGTCTATTGGTATTAGTACAATTAAAAACTTTTCCCTCACTTTACTCAATGCGATATCTCCAGTGGCGTCACCAGGGGGGTGCGGAAGGTGCGGCCCGCACCGGGTACCACGACAAGAGGGGTGTAAGATTTCAAAATGCACTTGTTTATTTTATTTCATTTTTTTTTTTTTTTTAAATAACTTTTTGCTTCCGTTATAAAAACGGCTGGCCCTGGATTTACAACCAAAAGGATAAGAAGAATATTTAGATCAGTGGCGTAACTATGGGCCCTTCAAGATTCTAAAATTATTTCAAAGTTCGTTACATTAAAATACGTGCCCACCAAACATCTTTTCATCTAAGAAATCCTTAAAACTCATGGGCGGGGTGACAAAAGGCTGTCCGCACCAGGTGACTGAAGTTCTGGCGACTCCACTGGATATCTCAACCCATCCTGGGGTCATTATCAAGCTTTTCTTAAATCCAAGCATGTCTCAAAAATATATTTTCTATAACAATTATCTATCTCTTAATCATTAATATCAGTTTCTTCACATGTGTGCTACACATCGAAGAATCTATAATCTTTTATCTTCTTTATCTCTTATCTTTTATTCAATTATCAATAATTTAAAAGGAAAAACTACTAATTTCTTTTTTTTTCATCGAAGAAAAAGAGTTTTTTTTTTTTTTTATAAAAATTTACTTTTTCTAATTAATTTTATTAACTTACTAGCTGAAGTACCCGGCGCAGCCCGGGTTGTATTCAAAAATTAAGGCCTAAGTGACTAAAATGTCAATAAAGAAGTAGATACCTAAATGTATATTATAAAAGTATCAGAACATTGTAAAATAAATAAGTATAAAAAATGGTTATGCGTTGAGGGAATTATGTCTCAAACCTTACTTTTCCATGTTACTTCCCTCCTAAATAAAAATATCACAAAGATGTTCAACAACAATTACTGTATTCTTAAAGAGCTTTTCAATGATATGCATAATGAAGGGTTGTCATTACTTTGACATTTGTACCCCGTACCCCTGGATACCGAAATTAAAATTTCGAAAACTAATGTGGACAGTGACCTTCCTCTTGCCTCGAAGGTTAAAACTAAAGATTTATATAAAGAAGCCACACACCAAAAGACACTCTTTTTACTTACAGAAGTATTTTTTTCTTAGTATAGAAATATTTTTCCTGTATTTTCCACTTTGCCCCCTCCTAAATAAAAATCTGAAAAAAATGTAAATAACAACAATTACTTTATTCTTAAAGAGCTTTTCAACGATATGCATCATGAAGGGTATCCATTACTTTGACATTTGTACCCTGTACCTCTGTGTACCAAAATTTTATTTTCGTACTCTCATGGAGCCAGTGACCTTGATCTTGTTTTGAAGGAAAAGAGTGAAAATATTCATCAAATTGGGATAAAACTGTAGATTTGTATAAAAGACATACTCTCATATAGATACTCTTCTTTTTTACTTAGATATATTATGTAGTTATATTTTTCCACTTTACCCCCCTCCTAAATGAAAATGTGACAAAACTATACATAACAACAATTACTGTACTCTCAAAGAGCTTTTCAACGATATGCATCATGAAGGGTATTTATTACTTTGACCCCGTATTCATTACTTGTACCCCGTACCCCTGGGTACCAGAAATTAAATTTCAAAAAATCATGTAGACAGTGACCTTCCCCTTGCTTTGAAGGTCAAGTGTGCAAATTTTCATCATGATCGGAATAAAACTGTAGATTTGTATAAAGGACATACCCACACACCCACATACCCACGGACTTTCATCTTTATATAGATTTATAATTATTTTATTAATTAAAATAATTAATAAAATAGTAAAACCAAAAGAAGGGGAATTAAGTCCAGATTTTTAAAATTAGCAAGTTCATACTTAGGAAAAGGCTTCTGTAGAATGTAAGCACCTATAAATAAACTTATGTTTTTAATTTTAATCCTGGAATGAGATGAAATGCCTGGACACTCTCTTCTGTAAAGGTGCATATTTCATAAAGCAATAAAATGAAAAATATCGCTTTCCGTAGCGAAGCACGGTAGTCCAACTAGTTTCTTATATTTATTTATCTTCTTGTCACAAATATTCAATAACCCTTACTTTCATATTAATCTTGCACTAATAGATAATGTTTAATTATCTTAAATTATAAATTAAGGTTAGTTTAAATTAGTCTTTATTTATACGTTCATAATATCAAAAACAACGAGTAAGTCAGTTCTCAAGACGGAGAATATAAATGATTCACTATTAAACCTACCTTCTAGTTTATTACAAAGATTAATCCTGGCACAAAATCTTCAAGGAATTTTCTCAGAACAATTCCCAACAGGATTAAATTTTTAATCTCAAAAAATACACACAGTCTTGAAATTTCAACGATTTCTATCAGTACTGAAATAATTAAAATTTTAACAGTGCAATTTAAACTAGCCGCATTGCGGATTTAAAGAATTAAAAAAAAAATAGAAATAATGGTATTAAATAAGGTTTTTATCCTGCAAATTACAGAATGGGTTTAGCTGCAAACAAATTACACTTGTTTAAATGTATTCGGTGTAATGAGGAGGCTATCAAGCAATAGTTTCACCATTATCACTCGCATGATGGGAGCAACACAAATAAAATGTTACGCTCCCTATAAGCCTCTATCTAGTAGTTGTTTTCTGTGATCACTAAATTACTTCGTTTTCTTTGAGCTTACAAAGTAACGTACGAAGCCCAATAGGATTTAATTTTTAATCTAAAAAAAAAAAAAAACAGTCATAAAATTTTAAGGATTTCTAACAGTACCGAAATAATTAAAATTTTAACGCATCTGATCTTATTGAAAAAACATAAATTCTTTTCATATATCAGAAGATTTTTTTTTAGTGGCTGGTGTGATCGACAAAATTATAGCAAACCACAATATTTTAAAAAACTTAAAAACTCCACGTCTGATTTTAATATAATTTGGATGGTATGTTATAATTAGCCATGACTGCTCCAAGAACAGAAAGCTGCATGGCGCTGGTGCTGAGTCGCTTGGCTTAGGAAAATGGTAACATCCTAACACAGAAGGGGAGTCCTACATGATAGACGCTGAGCGGCTATCACCCTGCGTCTAGGAAAGCGTATTATAAGCAAAATTTTCTGATTTTTCTTAATTTGCAGTTTGTTTTACTCAAAACGACCAGAACTTAATTAAACACAGAGACTAAGAGAAATTTGATGAAATTATTTATTATGGTTTAAATTTTATTTTTAAAAACCCCTAAATTATTTTAATGTTTCATTCATTGGTATTGTATTTCACTAGGAAAGCACTTTATAAATTTTTATTAAACTTTCTTTGGTACAAAAAAAATATTTCCTGCGAGTTTATATTCACTGATTATAGTTTAAAATTATTGCCGAGTTTTTATTTTACTTTTATTTTACCTTAGCTGTGCAGCAAGTTAGCTACATAAACGGAATGGGGTGGTGATAGGATAACGGCGGAGAGCAGGGAAATTAACGGCATATCCCCTGTCCGGTGTAGATTAACTCGGCCGGAATCGTTGCCCGTTACAATTTATTTTAGCCAACACTATTCCTTGATAAGAGATGTCCTAGACAAACCCTCGTTTCACCTTATCAAATGATTTGTTGAGTAAAAAAAAAAATAAAACACCCCATACATTATGTAGAATTAAAAGTCCGTCCATAGAAATTTCTATTATATACTACAGATTTATTTGAAAACTCAAATAGTTTTATGGTCTTCTACTACATTACTAAGAAATGATTATGTGAATTATTCCTCTGACTATTACTAATAATATGCACTATGACTTTATGGAAACCTAGATTTAATACGGATTAAATACGATACTGATCCCGATACGATACACTTAATTATGGGATCGTAACTGGATTGAGTTGCATTGGAAACACCTGAACTCTATTCTGACATGGGCAGAGCGTGATTATGAGCGGCCCTAGCGTATTTTTGTAGAAAGTGTAGTCAAAATACGTGATAAAAAACATGGTTATAAAAGGTGAAGGTTACAAAATGATTTATAACCTTTACCAAAAGTAACCAAGAAAAAGGGTTTGTTCTTTTTATTTCGTATTGAATATGGATTTAATACTACTCTTGATTCAATCCGTATATAAACACATGAAAACTTAGCAAATGTTATTAAAAAAAATCTTACCTGTTATTTGTCTAGTAAGTAGAAACTCTAACAGGCACAGCTTATTACTTTAACTTCGACACTGACAAACATTTTCGCTACTCGAAAAAGCTTAATACATCGATACACTAATTATTTTAACAATTAACTACACAAACACATGTCAACACAGACTGAAAAGAAAGAGAACATGCCAACACGTTGTAGGAAAACGTCTTTTATTTGAATATTGTCGAAAATGGGATTCTCTGACCAAAATAAAAAACCGGTCCTTCCCTGTGCAATATTTTCCGGAAAATGTGTGCTAAATTAAAATGAACTAGTCTATGAATTAAAATCTGTAGTCTATGCTAAATGAGAGTTAGTGCGACGACAGCGTGGGAAATCGAGTGACACACAGATTGGCTAACCTCTGAGGGAAAACATAAAGCCACTACATTTAGCTTCTTATAGTTACCCAGAGGACAAATCTTGAGCTCTCATTGGCTCCCCTCCCCATTTGCAAGTTTTTCCCGCGATGTCAACGCATTAACTCTCGTTTGGCGCAGACTGTAAGTCAAAATACAATTTCAACCAAACTAGCAAAAATGCTGTTGTTTGCACTAATTTTAACCATAACACGCGTGAAAAATGTTAATAATTATTTTTTAATGTATAATTATATGTATAAAGAAATGGTCTAAAAACGTATCTTTAAAAATCTTTTTGGGGTACCCAAAAAAAATCCCCGGAGTCCCGATTTGACTTTGAAAAAATATGGCAAGCCCGTGTATAGTGTATACCGGGTTCCAAACATCATTTAACAAAATGAACACTCGTATTTATACGCGAATAAACTTACAATTTACATTTTAGTGAAAGGGTAATGAAGAATGTCCGAAGGTTATAATGATGCGGAACACAAAATAATACATCCTGACCGAATGAAACGGAAGTCAAGACTAGACTAAAGAAAGAGTTACTTGTTTGGTGCAACCCCCACCACCACTTTTAGAAGAAAACAAAACAAACCCCTGCATAAAAAAAAAAACGTAAACATACGACAACTAACCTATTATACAGAAAGCTTCTCTTTCTTTCTATCTTTAACTTGTTCTATTAATTGCTTCATAAAAACAACTGTTTATAACTTTTATTTTTGTTAATATTACTCGTACTTCATATAATTGTGACTTTTTTCTATAAAATTCTTCTATTCCTTTACAATTATTATTCTGTAGGGGTAGGGCTAATTATCTTTAACATATTATTAAAAGAAAACAGATCTAATAAAAAGAAAACAGCGTAAAAAAATTAACAGTTTTATATAAATTAAATGTTATAAAATTAATTAAATTTAACTTAATGTTTTTTCATTTTGTCGTGAAATGATTATATTTTTACTAATTATTTTATTACTTTATATATTTTTACTTATTTATTATGTATTATAAGGCGGATTAGTATTAGGTATTATTAAATAAAAATAAATGTTAAAAAAACATAAAAGTGTTAAAGAAATAGGGTTAATTAATCACGTATAACATTCTCTAACCACCTCTAACCACTCTTTAAGAAATTTCTCTGGCACGTACAATATCAATTAACCTAAAGTTATGAATTCAATTAAAAGTTATAAAATATAATATAGGAAATTAACGACATAATAACATGTACAAGGTAATATTGTGGCACAACAATAATGTTGCAATTTACAATAACATGAAAATGATACAAACCAATAAATGTATTGAATATTCTTTGATCCTAATGATAATACATTATCTGTATGTTATACAGTGGCGTACCTAGAACTTTTGCCGCCCGGGGCGGTCTCCAATTTCCCGCCCTTTTTATAAGTCAATCAAATTATGGTTTTTATAAATTAATAAACATAAATAAATACTTGTAATTAAGACAAACTATAGGTGGGAAATTTTTTTACCATTGGATGTCATATTTACGCATAAGTTGATATACCTATAAACGCAACCTTATTAAAAATTTAAACAAAATACTTTTTTAACGACCACAAGAAACCTTCAGACTTCAGAGGTATTAAGTTCCTCACCTATAGTACAGTAAAATTTGCTAAAAAATTGTCCAAACCTAAACATCCAAAAAAAAAAGTTCTAAAAATGCCTGAAAGTTGTCATTGGTAATGGTTTTTTAACATTTGCTTTTTTTGCTTTTTTTTCTTTTTTTTACGATTGCAGAACTATTTCGTCTAAAGGTTTCATTTTTTGCTTGTCTAAAAGCCAAATAAATGAACTAAAACTTCGTTTCTTATGGCTTTTCTCGTAGGTGAGCGGTTTTATGCCGATATTGGGCCCGAAACAAGAACAATATTTAAAATTTCAATTTTTTTTGGAAAAACTGTTAATTTTCTAGAGTCATATCTCAGTAACTATTGGACGATTAGAGTAGCCATTGAACGTAAACAAGTTTAGTTCTTACGACTTTTCTCCAAGGTTAACGGTGTTATGCCGATTTTCAGCCCAAAACGAAAGCAAAACTTAAAATTTTTATTTTTTTGAAATAATTGAAAATTTTTGACGTAAATCATATCTCAACGTGTCATATCTCGAAAAGTATTAGTTTGTAGAGCTGAAATTGGGCTTATGCTGCTACAAATTTACTGCTATTTACGATCCCGTCACCGCACCTAATATTCGAAACCCCTCTAAACCCTAATATTCGACATTATACTCAGTAATTCATAAGTCGTAGAAATCGAATAGTAAACTTATGAAGTTAATGAGTTTTTTTTACAACTAATACTTAATATAAAAAATGCCGCCCCAAATTATGTGCCGCCCGGTGCGGACCGCACCCACCGCACCCCCCTAGGTACGCCACTGATGTTATATACCACAAAGTGTGTGTGTATGTTTGTTTTTTGTATACAAATCTTTAGTTTTAGTCCGCTCTCGATGAATGTTGGCACACATAACGTTCAAAGGAAGGAGAAAATCACTGCTTACATGAATTTCCGATATTTAAATTTTGGTAAATTTCAAAGTAATCGACATCCTTCATGATGCATATCGTTGAAAAGCTCTTTAAGAGAAAAGTAATTGTTGTTATGAATATTTTTTCTATATTTTCATTTAGAGGGGGGCGAGGATCAAACGGAAATTTATATCTGTATCACCTACGAGTACATGTATAAAAGTCAACGTATGAGTGTGTGTTCTTTATAAAAATCTCCAGTTTTAGTCGGATCTCGATTAAAATTTGCACACTTGTCCTTCAAAGCAAGGGGTAAATCTCTGTCTTCATGAATATTCGAAATTGAAATTTTGGAACACAGGGGAACGGGGTACAAGTAATGAATACGGGGTGAAAGTAATGAACAACCTTTATGATGCACATCGTTGAAAAGCTCTTTAAGAGAACAGTAATTGCTATTATGTACAATTTTGTCATATTTCAGGGGGTAAATTTAGGATATTAGCAAATTATCTTATTAAAGAAGAGGGGGTATAGAAATAAAAGGAAGGGATATAATCTAGATATTCTCGCATAGTAACCTAATTAAATGTTTCTTGATGGTAATTTATAAACTTATCAAATTAAAATAACACTCCGTAGTGAAGCAATGGTATGAAGTTAGTATACAAATAAAGGAAAAAATACAAAACAAAAAGAAATGGTTCTTTAATCCTCGCAGGGCTAATGGAAAAATCAGCAATGCAAAAATTAAAAAAGTATATTTTGCGCTACTAGCGCTTTCTTCGAAACTAAAGTATTATTTTAATGTCATCAATAAATTTTATATGGGAATAAGAGTGATTGCGTTCTTCATTAAGTATTGAGCCCGAATATTATAAAGATATACTTCCCGCTCGTACACCAGATAAAGTTTAGTTCAGTTCGAACACTCCACGCCCACGCCTTACATATTTTCCAACGCCTTACGCCTTCTTCTAAACAATGTAAATTATTTCCTAGTATGACCTTTTCTTAGCTTTCCAATCTCTTCTCATATACCTAATATTTATGTAAATATTATGTGTTTAAAAAGTCCAGTCATGCACCATGACTTAATTAGCGAATTTTCAAAGAAATCTGTGTATAATTAGCTTATGATAATATAGGAAATTACGGTTTAGAATTTGCATGGGTGAAAAAAAAGAAATTGGTACTCAGGGGTACGGGGTCCAAAGTCTACCCTTGCAGATGCATGTCGTTGGAAAGCTCTTTAAGAGTACAGTAATTGTTGTTATGTACACTTTCATCCTATTTTCATATAGAAGGGGGTTAAAATGGAAAAAACACGATTTTATGCTATTTTTGACCCTTAATGGTCAAAACTTGACCCCTTAATGGACTCCAAAAATTCTGGCCAACGAACTCATCTTTCTTTTGATATTATTGACATTTTAAAATTTGTTTGAAATTTTTAAGTGCATTCTAAGTGGGTTTCAGTGCATACATACATATATACATACATACATAAAAAAAAGTGTTTCAATTTAGGAATCGATTCAGAATGACCTAAAACGGATTTCCATGGAAAAAATTTTCAAAAATTCGCATTACTAAAATTTTGAAGCCATTGCAATAGCATAATTTTCTTCGAAAATTCGCTAAAAGAACAAGAAGCTAAGCAAAAATAATTGCTTACAAAAGGAAGTGAAATAGCAACATTAATACTTGAGTTAAAAATAAAAATAAAAATAAGCCGTCTCGCGTAAAACTGTTGTGTAATCATTGGTTTAGCCAAGTCTCACCCAGTCCAAGTAAGTTTTAATGACAGTCAATATATGAATAGTTAAATGTGTTGTTTTGTTGTCGTCATTTAGGAATTAATTTAACAAGTTTAATCTTTAAGTTTTGATTCGGTAAACATTTAGTATTGAGTTCCAGATTGTAACAACCATTACCGAATATGGGGTTAATGTAGAGTTTTATAAACGATGTAAAGCACGGAGCCGTGCGTCATGATAAACGAGACTACGGTGAAGTGTAGTTACGGGGGTAGAAGATCATCATAGCGGAGTTAGAAGCGTCTCCGGCCGTCAGACCACGGAACCGACACGGCCTAGTGAGATAAAGGTTTAATTCGCATCTTGCGTGGGAGCAGAGTATCATCAAACCCTGGCCTCAGTACTTTGTCTTTAGTTACAAAGCGTTTCCTTCTACAACCCTGGCCCATTTCCTCGACCAATTACTGTATCATACAGTTTTTTTTTTATTATTATTTGCTTTTTTCGTTATCATAATTAGTGGATGTGATAGAAAAATGCAGTTTCTTCTTATTACGATTACAAAAAAATGTAGAAAATTCGAACATTTAATAGCAGCATATAAAAAAGCTTTAAAATTGTCTGCCAATTTGTGTGTCACATGTCTTCCTCGTTTATTTTTCATTATAACGTGGATATATGTTTTAAGGCTGGGGACAGAATACATTTCTGTCACTCAAAAAAACACATGAAAAATGTGATGTCATGTGTGTACCAGGAAGTTAGGAAGGAATCTAACAGGAGCTCAATAATTAGTTTCACTTATAGAAGTGATGGCAGTCTGAGGAGTAGCCCTTGCTTTTGTCAGGTGTAAGCTTTCATTTAATTTGGTTTTGATTATTGATTAAATGATTAGTTTAATAAATGAGATTATTTTATAACGTTTAATAAGTATTATCAATTAAATGATTAATTATTAATTAATTAATAAATGTCTATATGTGGAGAAAACAAATCCATGATTCACTGTTTTGTCGTGAAATGGAGATGTTTACCGATATCTATTCTTTATGCTTATAGCCGTAACTTTATTATCCCTTTAATTATATTTATAAAGGAACTTATTCTGGAACTGAATTAAATTTATAATGAATTGCATACGAGTACAATAAATTATACGTCAGGACCGAAGGGGTGGTTGCTATTCAATAATGGGTAATATCATACACTATTGATTTATCATACAGAACATGCTAGGCTAAAATTTTGGAGACTAATATACACTGAATACCATTCAGTCTTCCAAATGACGATATTTACTTTAAGCAAAACTTCTGAAGGTATACCTAAATTTATCCGAGTTTATTAATTTATTTTATGTTTATTATAATTCTGGCTTTAAAATCCAGAACATTAGGATCCGCATTCCGTACTTCATTTACTTACTCAATAAAGAAAATTATAACAATAAAGTTAAATTTTCCCCGTCCAATTTATTTTCAAAGCTGCTGCGGAGAGGGAGGGAGGGGGTTTGTTATTAGAATTTCAGGATGATGCCTCACTGTCTCTCCTAACTGATACTACCCTCTCCTCATCTAAGCACTGTTGCCAATATAACCGAGACAAAGTGATTAAGCGGAGACTTTGTTTATTAATTGGGCCGAGCTTGTAGGGCGCCCCAGAAGTTGTTTCCTAATAGGGCGCCCTCAGCGACTCCCGGACTAATTATTTGTGTAAATTGGCCCTCAAAACAAGGCCTGTGCTACCTGTGGAGGGGGGTGCCAGTTTTACAAAGATAGCAGTTTATTCACATCAATGTTGGTGTTCAGAAAGGTCAAAGGGTGTAAATAACATGTTATTTACATGAAATAATAAGGTACCTATAATTCGCTCTTAATAATTCAAAACTCAGGCGATAAGTACCTGTTAAAACTATGCTTTATATTTTATTTAGAGTCAATTAAAATTCACTGTTTATTCCACGAAATTTAATTCACGAACTTAATTCTAGATTTGGAAAATTAGGATTTGTGGTAAACTAAAAAGAAAAATTGCCGGAGTAAGGTCGGAATCAAAATTAAAACAATTTTGACAAATTTAAATTAATAATTATGCACATGTGCAAGATAAACATATGGACGCAGTGGTTTGAAAATTATATGGGACTAAACAATGGGCTAATTATTGCCCACCAACAAAATTTCATCAAAATCAGACGAGGAGGTTATAAAATATTTTGGTTCGCTATAATTTTGCTTCCATTACCAGCTTACTTTTCAACTTTCAACTATCTTTTTTTAATTAAAGATAATTGACAATAATGGTTTGTAAAAGTATAACATCATTTGATTAGCGAGGAAGCTATGTGCCACACTAATAGCAGACTATGCTGAATTTGTTAATGTTTCAAAAAAGAAAACTTTACTTATATTGTATTTGATGCCTTAATTAGTTTTCATACATGTGTTGGGTCAAAAAGGGGCGCAAAAAGAGAGAAAACTACTTCATAAGAGTGGCTATATTTTGTAGTACCTTATCACTTTTGTTAGGTTGTGGTACCCTGTATACTAAAAGGGGACAAAACCTAAATAATTAAATTAAAAAAAAAAAAAAAAAAAAAAAAATCAAATAAAAATAATTTGATTATAATTAACCAAATTCATTTTTGATTTTCGATCGCTCCAAGGACTAGAATGATTACCAGCTGATACATGAATTTAATATAAATAAATTAATATGTATGTTTGTTATGTGCAATGAATTAATCTAACATTGATATCCATAATTTTTGATACACAATAACCTGTATTATTTTGAAATTTACAAATAAAGGGAATGATTATTTGGTCATCATTAATGAATATATTATGAGCTTACTGAAAAATATAATTAATCATAATAATTAGGTCAATGATGTATAAATTAGAAATGGACTTTAGTTGCTCTTCTGGAATGAAATTGAATTGATAAAGTATACTTTTATATTTAAATAGTATTTTTATAGTTTTATAACATATANATATTATGAGCTTACTGAAAAATATAATTAATCATAATAATTAGGTCAATGATGTATAAATTAGAAATGGACTTTAGTTGCTCTTCTGGAATGAAATTGAATTGATAAAGTATACTTTTATATTTAAATAGTATTTTTATAGTTTTATAACATATACTTTATATGAAAAACAACAATAACAATACTATTTAAATATAAAGTATACTTTTATATTTAAATAGTATTTTTATAGTTTTATAACATATACTTTATATGAAAAACAACAATAACAATATTTATTTTTAATATTTCGTTTTCGATACAACTAAGTTGTTGCGTATTAAAACTAAAAGGGTCCGAGATTTTAAATTTAACACGATTGTCGAGCCCCGTAAACTAAAATTTTAGAATCCTACGATATAGGGATTACGTGAGATGCAACCTCAAAGTTGGAAAGTTTAGATTCAACTTTATATGAGAGACAATTTTATGGATAAAATTGTCTGTGTTAAAAATGAAATGCTACATTTAAAAAATAGGTATATCCGGCATAACTTGTACTGAAATTTATCTTATACAGAACATAATTATATAGTCCAGTGTTTCCATTTATTCGATTTTATGAGTGTTGTGGCAACACTTAATTGTTAATTGACATGTTATCATAATAAACCATATTAACTCCTCACGGTCACGGCAGGAATGCGAACCCGGGTTTTTCTAAACAGATGAATAATTATTTTCTCATAGGAACTTGATATTTCCCTGAGATTCCTATTTAAATGGACCACATATTACAAGTACCTATACAATAGTTATTTATGTAACTAGGCAGCAAAATGGAATTTTACTGACGAGTGATAAATTAACTGCCTCGGTTTCGCCTCGGCAGTTAATTTACCTATTTGACTGTCGAGGCGAAGCCGAGGAAGGCAATGAATAAACGAGGCAGAATTGTTTCCTTTGCTGCTAAAATGTTATCTTTATTAATATAATATATAGTTAATCGTTAATGTGTCATAGTAATAAAGATTACAACACATGATTTAGCTAAAATCAATGTTCAAAAAAGAAACTTGGGAATAATACAATAAGTGAAAAGTAAACTGAATCTATAACAACATACAAAACACTTTTATAACACACATAACTTTTGAATGAATGCACGCAATATAAAATATGTATTTATATTTTTACTAAAAGCATTAAAGATATCTTCTATTGCTTAAAAGAAAAGAAGTAACTAGGATAAATCAAGAAAAGTAGCTAGTCTAATCTAGAATGACTTCAATAAAAAAAATAATATGGATATTCAATGTTTACATGACGCTGCAGCAAGTAAGTTTTAATGACAGTCAATATATGAATAGTTAAATGTGTTGTTTTGTTGTCGTCATTTAGGAATTAATTTAACAAGTTTAATCTTTAAGTTTTGATTCGGTAAACATTTAGTATTGAGTTCCAGATTGTAACAACCATTACCGAATATGGGGTTAATGTAGAGTTTTATAAACGATGTAAAGCACGGAGCCGTGCGTCATGATAAACGAGACTACGGTGAAGTGTAGTTACGGGGGTAGAAGATCATCATAGCGGAGTTAGAAGCGTCTCCGGCCGTCAGACCACGGAACCGACACGGCCTAGTGAGATAAAGGTTTAATTCGCATCTTGCGTGGGAGCAGAGTATCATCAAACCCTGGCCTCAGTACTTTGTCTTTAGTTACAAAGCGTTTCCTTCTACAACCCTGGCCCATTTCCTCGACCAATTACTGTATCATACAGTTTTTTTTTTATTATTATTTGCTTTTTTCGTTATCATTATTAGTGGATGTGATAGAAAAATGCAGTTTCTTCTTATTACGATTACAAAAAAATGTAGAAAATTCGAACATTTAATAGCAGCATATAAAAAAGCTTTAAAATTGTCTGCCAATTTGTGTGTCACATGTCTTCCTCGTTTATTTTTCATTATAACGTGGATATATGTTTTAAGGCTGGGGACAGAATACATTTCTGTCACTCAAAAAAACACATGAAAAATGTGATGTCATGTGTGTACCAGGAAGTTAGGAAGGAATCTAACAGGAGCTCAATAATTAGTTTCACTTATAGAAGTGATGGCAGTCTGAGGAGTAGCCCTTGCTTTTGTCAGGTGTAAGCTTTCATTTAATTTGGTTTTGATTATTGATTAAATGATTAGTTTAATAAATGAGATTATTTTATAACGTTTAATAAGTATTATCAATTAAATGATTAATTATTAATTAATTAATAAATGTCTATATGTGGAGAAAACAAATCCATGATTCACTGTTTTGTCGTGAAATGGAGATGTTTACCGATATCTATTCTTTATGCTTATAGCCGTAACTTTATTATCCCTTTAATTATATTTATAAAGGAACTTATTCTGGAACTGAATTAAATTTATAATGAATTGCATACGAGTACAATAAATTATACGTCAGGACCGAAGGGGTGGTTGCTATTCAATAATGGGTAATATCATACACTATTGATTTATCATACAGAACATGCTAGGCTAAAATTTTGGAGACTAATATACACTGAATACCATTCAGTCTTCCAAATGACGATATTTACTTTAAGCAAAACTTCTGAAGGTATACCTAAATTTATCCGAGTTTATTAATTTATTTTATGTTTATTATAATTCTGGCTTTAAAATCCAGAACATTAGGATCCGCATTCCGTACTTCATTTACTTACTCAATAAAGAAAATTATAACAATAAAGTTAAATTTTCCCCGTCCAATTTATTTTCAAAGCTGCTGCGGAGAGGGAGGGAGGGGGTTTGTTATTAGAATTTCAGGATGATGCCTCACTGTCTCTCCTAACTGATACTACCCTCTCCTCATCTAAGCACTGTTGCCAATATAACCGAGACAAAGTGATTAAGCGGAGACTTTGTTTATTAATTGGGCCGAGCTTGTAGGGCGCCCCAGAAGTTGTTTCCTAATAGGGCGCCCTCAGCGACTCCCGGACTAATTATTTGTGTAAATTGGCCCTCAAAACAAGGCCTGTGCTACCTGTGGAGGGGGGTGCCAGTTTTACAAAGATAGCAGTTTATTCACATCAATGTTGGTGTTCAGAAAGGTCAAAGGGTGTAAATAACATGTTATTTACATGAAATAATAAGGTACCTATAATTCGCTCTTAATAATTCAAAACTCAGGCGATAAGTACCTGTTAAAACTATGCTTTATATTTTATTTAGAGTCAATTAAAATTCACTGTTTATTCCACGAAATTTAATTCACGAACTTAATTCTAGATTTGGAAAATTAGGATTTGTGGTAAACTAAAAAGAAAAATTGCCGGAGTAAGGTCGGAATCAAAATTAAAACAATTTTGACAAATTTAAATTAATAATTATGCACATGTGCAAGATAAACATATGGACGCAGTGGTTTGAAAATTATATGGGACTAAACAATGGGCTAATTATTGCCCACCAACAAAATTTCATCAAAATCAGACGAGGAGGTTATAAAATATTTTGGTTCGCTATAATTTTGCTTCCATTACCAGCTTACTTTTCAACTTTCAACTATCTTTTTTTAATTAAAGATAATTGACAATAATGGTTTGTAAAAGTATAACATCATTTGATTAGCGAGGAAGCTATGTGCCACACTAATAGCAGACTATGCTGAATTTGTTAATGTTTCAAAAAAGAAAACTTTACTTATATTGTATTTGATGCCTTAATTAGTTTTCATACATGTGTTGGGTCAAAAAGGGGCGCAAAAAGAGAGAAAACTACTTCATAAGAGTGGCTATATTTTGTAGTACCTTATCACTTTTGTTAGGTTGTGGTACCCTGTATACTAAAAGGGGACAAAACCTAAATAATTAAATTAAAAAAAAAAAAAAA
>KZ651676.1:201790-220759 GCA_001010745.2 Gerris buenoi | reverse complement strand
GAACTAACTTTCCATACATCAAAATTTGCTGAAAACGAATTAAATTCTGCTGAAATATGGCTAAAAGTATTAAAATAATGCATTGTCATCGTGTTCTGAGCTATTGTAAAAGTTTCAAATGTCTAGCTACTCGGGAAGTTAGTTAAAAATCGATTGCAAGATTTGTACCCGACAAACAAACAAACAAACAAGAAAGCAAGCTAATAAAAACGTAGTAAAAATTAAGGTGAAAACAATACTTTTCCTACCAGAGGTGAGGAAGAGTTTTGTTTTCCTACCAAAAGGAGAAAAAGTAAAAGTAAAAATGAACTAGCCGATGATTATTACTCTGACTATTACTCATTATTATTCGAAATCAAATATGAATTTATTATAAGAACAAAAATACTGTAATACAATTAAAATTATAAATATAATGACTTCGCCTTATTATTAGTTCTAGAAATTACTAAATTAATTATTTAAAACTATATTTATTCCAGTGTTAATAAGAAATTCTTTATCTAGGGTAAGTTTATGACGTAAAAAATCATTAATTACGTTGAATAATGGACGCTGTCCGGTTATAAGAGGCTTTCTCACATCACTTTCTCCATTAATTATTTTTGCAACGAAAGTTTTATGCTTTTATTTCAATAGATTATCTATAAAACGAGTAAAAAAAAGTCGAGGGAAAATCACATATAACTTTGCAATACAAGATGAAAATATTTAAATTAAAAATCACTTAATTTAAAACATATTAAATTAAAGTCTAAGCCTGCCAACTTATTATTTTTGTAAGGATTATTTCAACATATTGAGTATTTGCATGAAAATATGTAGATACATTTTAAACACATTAACTGTCAAAAATATTACTTGTGGCAAAATATCTTTGTTGTATATATATGTTCTAGGTTCATTCAATTTTTGAGGTATTTGACCAAATTTCGGCCACATACTTGCCATCTCCCTAGTACAGTTAAACTATTAACAGTTGACTAAATACTGGCATAGTTTCATTCGCTAATTCTCATTTATTTTTAAGATGACAGCCATTTATAAGGAACTTTTAAGGCCAAATTCCATCTAATAACCAACTAATTGCTACATCTCCCAAACTTTCAATACTGGATCACAAATTTTGATTAAAACTTGGTATAATAATATAGACCCCCACTATGAAAGGATATTTTGATACAAGACGCGGCCATTTTATTTTTATGGTAGCTAGATCTCACAAACTATTTAATCTAGAAACTTTGACCTTTAGACATATGTTACTTATAAATTTTTAAGTTTTCTAACTAATGTATAACTATACAAGAGTGGTCCCAAGTGGGGGGGGGGGGNTTCTAGAACATATGCTGAACATTTTCTGTGTGCAGCAAAAGCGTGTGCAGCAAACAAAATAAACAAAAAGTGAATAGGAAGCCATATTTTTAAGACTGGATTTGGATTCTATGGCTAAAAATAAGACTTTTTTACTCTTGGAAATTCTAAACTAATGGATTTAGGAAAAAAAAAAATCAAGAGACAAAAAATTATTCTATTGGGCCATAGAATCCAGAACTAATAAAAAATTCATACCTTATGCGTAACTTTTTTTTGCCTAAAAAAGGTGTTCAGCAGGGCTCAAAATGTGAAAAAAAATCAATATTGCATCATTTTAAGAATGGATTTGCATTCTATGGCTAAAATAAGAATTTTTTGTTTCCTGAATTTTTTTCCTAAATCCATTAGTTTAGCTGTAAAATGGACTTAAAGTTTCAATTTAAACACATTCAGGGCTCTCCAGACGGCAAACTAATGATCGGAGCGAAAAATTTCCAAGAGTAAAAAAGTCTTATTTTTANTAAATCTATTATGCCATTAGAGAATCACTAATTTCATATTATATTTCTCGATTATAATTTCTCCCTCCCATAAAATCAATAATATGTATTAGTAATACATATTAGTAATGATCATTATTAAAATCCTTCTCCCAACCCCCCACTCTCTTCCACTTTAATAATTTCCATAAAGTAAACAGTAGGAATAATGGCGGTGGTTTTAAATTGAGACCAGGAAATCCCTTGGAATAGGAGCAGGGTTTTCCCCACATAAACCCACCTCACTATAATCCTGAGTTTCTCTCTGCTATGGAGAGCTCATCTCATCGGTCTAAAACCAACCCTTACAAGAATATATAATGTTATTTCGATACGGCCGAATATTGTATTCGGTTTCACTAGGAAACCAGGAGGAAATGAATGCGTAATAATGCAAGGATATCAAGATGGTTTAGAGATATCGTTTCTCCAAGTATGAAACCTATAATACCTTCATACTGATATTCAACTCTATGAGATATCTCTCTCTCAGTCGCTAAGAGACCTGATTAACTAGAGATAAGGTAGAGAGTCTAGAGTAGGAGTTCAAGCCTAGAGAATAATACATTTCATTAAACTTTGAATAATAAGCAAATCAACTTCAAAGTCACACCATTATAACTTTATTTGACTCAAATTTACTAATATGAGTATATTATAAACTTTTGTTCGCATAGGTATCCTTATACTGCTATGACATATTATCTTGTTTATTTTAGTTTTATTTATAATTTAATAAGTATAAAAAAAATTTGTTAGTGAATGTTACTACGGTTGTATTAGCTTGATTTCTTGTTTGTTTGTTTGTGGGTCCAGTAAAAATCTTGCAATCGATTTTTAACTAACTTCCTGCGTAGCTAGACATTTGAAACTTTTAGAGTAGCTCAGGACACGATCACAATGCATTATTTTAATACTTTCAGCCATCTTTCAGCAAAATGTGATTCGTTTTTAGCAAATTTGGAAAATTAGTTCGGAAAAACTCCACAATATGGAAAGTTAGTTCGAAAAAATAAACCGGAAGTTACTTTATTTGTTTTGACATGATCCATATTTACGATCTTTATTTTTACTGGTTCCAAATTTATGATTAATGAAAAAAGATTTTAAAACGTAGTATATAAGAAGTTCTTTTTATCTTGTAATTATTTCGAATAGGACGAGTAGGACAATAATTACTTATNGGGGGGGGGGGGGGTTTGTTAATAGATACCCCTCTAAGATAAAAAAAGTGGCATTCAAAAAATATCTGTAGCTTGTACAGACGCAGAATTTCTTCTGCCTAGTGGTTTAGGGTCCACAAACTACTGGGCACTTTAGTAGAAATTTTGCTTATATGCTCAGAAAAATTGTGCCACAGGTATAAAATCGAGAAATAAATGAGAAATAGTGCTGCTCCCCCAAAATCTCTTACATTTAAGATCCTTTAAATACTCCTTTCTCCATATTAGTCCTACCACTGGAAATCAAATAAATCAACTTCGTGTATATACATAATGAAAAATAATCATAATCGTAAAACATTCAATCAATTTGATCTAATCCGTATATCCTATACCTATATCGGATTTTAATTCAATAAATCGTGTAAAAGAAAGTGGTGTCCAAGTTCCTAGGATTTATTTTTAATTTAATAAAATGTTTATTAATTTATTCCTATTTGATAGTTTTAATTCATTTAATCTGATGTAAATCTATTATGCCATTAGAGAATCACTAATTTCATATTATATTTCTCGATTATAATTTCTCCCTCCCATAAAATCAATAATATGTATTAGTAATACATATTAGTAATGATCATTATTAAAATCCTTCTCCCAACCCCCCACTCTCTTCCACTTTAATAATTTCCATAAAGTAAACAGTAGGAATAATGGCGGTGGTTTTAAATTGAGACCAGGAAATCCCTTGGAATAGGAGCAGGGTTTTCCCCACATAAACCCACCTCACTATAATCCTGAGTTTCTCTCTGCTATGGAGAGCTCATCTCATCGGTCTAAAACCAACCCTTACAAGAATATATAATGTTATTTCGATACGGCCGAATATTGTATTCGGTTTCACTAGGAAACCAGGAGGAAATGAATGCGTAATAATGCAAGGATATCAAGATGGTTTAGAGATATCGTTTCTCCAAGTATGAAACCTATAATACCTTCATACTGATATTCAACTCTATGAGATATCTCTCTCTCAGTTCGATTTCCGGTGCGGGGGTGTATTTTTCTCTGTATGTCTCCCGCAGTTATTGATAATTGTAATTTGGATTGAATAATTTAAAATAACGGCAATGTGATACTTCCGTCCTTAGAATGCAAACATAATAAATTAAATTAAATGCAAATGATTCGTGTTTCCTGATTACATATATTATCTTATATTAATGCATATATTTTACAGGATAATTAATTTAAAGCTGCCTGGTTACTGTAATGTATCTAAGTTAATAATTCACATGTAAATTAGACATGTATAGTAGCGCAGTGTAATTCCATCTATTGATTTATTTATTATTAAGTCAACAATTTGAATTAGAAATTAAATCATTTTTTGATTATTTATGAGTAAGAAATTAAATGCAGTTTAATTCTAATGTAGATATTCTGTTTTCTCCTGATTTAACTTTTCCACTACATAATCTGCTTCCTGCAAAATCTAGCGATTTTCTCTAATTAATGTATAATAATTACAAGATAAAAAGAACTTTGTATATACTACGTTTTTAAATTTTCTGTCATAAATTATAAATTTGAAACCCGTCAAAGAACTTGTTGACACATGGGAACTTGAAACGTATGGAACTATCAATCTCAGTCTTACAATAAAATACAATTTTTCATATATTTATATTATTTGTTATGTATTAGTATTAGAAATTATTACCATTAAAATCATAATTTCAAGTCAACTTTATATAACTTTAGAGAAAAGTAAAAGGAACCTCGAATCTGAACAAAGACAAATTCATTTTTTCTCGTTATTTATAGCATCGAGTCTAAAAACATCAAACCCAAAATATTCAATATACTTAAAAAACAAGTTTTTATTCAAAATNGATAAAGGCTAAAAAGGCGCTTCTAGAACATATGCTGAACATTTTCTGTGTGCAGCGAAAGCGTGTGCAGCAAACAAAATAAACAAAAAGTGAATAGGAAGCCATATTTTTAAGACTGGATTTAGATTCTATGGCTAAAAATAAGACTTTTTTACTTTTGGAAATTTTTCGCTCCGATCATTAGTTTGCCGTCTGGAGAGCCCTGAATGTGTTTAAATTGAAACTTTAAGTCCATTTTACAGCTAAACTAATGGATTTAGGAAAAAAATTCAGGAAACAAAAAAACCCAAAATATCTTATTAGTGTCTACACAACAGTATATTAATTATTAAACTTTTTTATTCAAATATAAAGTATAGGGTCTAGTCTAGATGAAAATTTCATACCCTGATTCAATTTCTATTGGGGTAAAAATTATTTTTCTAACATTTCTCAGAAGAAGACGAAGAAGTTTATCGATATGGTGACTTTATTCTTCATTGGTGATTAAATATTCATTAAAAAAAGGAAAGTTTGGTATTAGATTTCGGTGAGTAAGAGGGTAGTTTGGCACCAAGTAACTTACTTGGGCTTTAAGTCAATACTTGTCTATACCATTATCTTTAACTCATTTCATATGATAATACTCTACGATTCTTGTTAATATTTAACTATTTACTTACATAAATTAATACACTGAAAACAAACTATTATATTTTATACATAATCACAGCCGTACCATCCTTTACTGGAACCAACTCACGGCAATTTGGACCCCCCTCTATCATCCTATTAAAGATACTTGGATGAATAAAACTAATTTAATTTATTTATAGCTTAATTTTAATTTATAGCTCATGACATACTAAACCACAAATATAAGTTTCACACCTCTATCCACATTAGTTCATAAGATATATGAGCCTAAAGTTTGGTTATTTCGTCACTGACTCACTCACTCACTTATCATAATTATAAGGCACTTCTAACAACACTAGATACTAGAAATGTTGTATAAAGGTAGAGTTTATTGTACAAATAAAGAAAAAATTAAAGAATCTGTTTCTTTGTCCCTTTCTAGGTCAATACATAAATTGTCTACTCAAAATACTGTAAAAAAAGAATAAAAAATTGTAATCAGCGCCACTAGAGCTACCTAGTGGAGAACATTAAAATGTTTAGATTGATTATCAAACATTGATTGACGGTTATCAAAGTGTAAACATATTTACTCCAGATAATTTTATTCAGTTCAATTGGAACACCCACCGACGAAAAATTTACATGAAAGATGAACAAGAAAAAGAAAGATAAAAGACCCAAGAACCATCAAACAAGAACATAGAAAGATAAAAGACCCAAGAACCGGTTCTTTGTCCCTTTTATTTAGGGCTAATAGAAAAACTGCCTATTCAAATTATTGTAAAAAATTTAAAAATTGTAAACAGTGCCACTAGAGCGACCAAGTGAAGCACGTTTAAACTTAAAAGTGATGTTGAGAACGTTCGTTAAGGTTGATTTGAATTTGACAGTATTGATTGATAGTTATCTTAAAGTGCAAACATATTTACTCCATTATTTAGTTCAATTTGAACACCCACCGACATTTAACACCCACCAACAAGAACAAAGAAAGAAAAAAGGCCCAAGAACGATGAAACAAGAACAAAGAAATAAAAACAAAAAATTGTTTAGGGCAAAGAAAAATTACTTACAAAAAGAAGTGAAATCCCAACAAAAACACTAGTGTAAAAAAATAAGTCTAGTCTCGCGTAAAAAGTAGTGAGATCATAGGTTTAACCAAGTCCTCACACTACCCGAGTAAATTCTACTAGGTCTAATTTATCCAGCAAGTACATGATGTTTGTCTGTCCCTCTCTCCCGTCTCTTTCCCAAATCACTCTACACGTTCAAATTTAAAAACATTTTATAACTTGGCAAATACACATCACAAAGAGGCTAAAATTAAATGCAGATTCGTATACAATTTGTATCCTTGTGCTGCTACGCTCAAATGAAAAAATAATATTTATTACAATTTAATTTAAGTTTGTTTCGTTCGCATTTCTCACTATAATAACTTCACATACGTAATACATAAGATCTATATTTAGCCGCATTAACATAACACAAAAACAAGAACAATATGTCTAATAGGCTAACATTAATAATAAAATAATATAAATAAACTCCCTTGCCTAGCAACCAGAATAATATATATGTGTCTAGAGCCTAGGGACACAACAAAGTTTGGGGTATATATATATATATATTTAGTATCTATCAGATTTTAATTCATTAAATCGTGTAAAATAAAATNTATATGTGTGTGTGTGTGTGTGTGTGTGTGTGTGTTCTTTCAATTTAAAGTTTTTTATAGTTTTAAACACTACAGAAGCATTTTTTCGCAAACACAAACACATTTGCCAAAATTTTGCTTCCATTATTACCTAAGGTAACAGAAGCTATGTGATCGTTCTAAAGAACAAAAAATGTTATGTTACCAAATTCAAAAATTCCAAGACACCAACGACAATTTTTGGTTCTACGTCGATCTGTCACTCAATTATTGCGAACCAATACACTGATTTCTAAGGAAGATTTCTGCTTTGAAAGTTTTGAATTCGAAAACTTTAAAAGCATCACTTACCTTCGGTAAGATTGGATACAACTTGAATTCATATAACATTGAAGGGAATGTGTATCAAAACGTTATTAGTTTAACTAAAATTTTTCTTTTTTCAAAATCATACATACATATAACTTTATATATTTCACAATAAAGTTATAAATAGGATACATTTTAAGCATACATTACATCCCAAAAATACATACAGTTGGAAAAGAAACGATAACATTTCCCGAGTGGCTTGCACCATTATATTTTGCTTTTTTTAGAGCAAAGTTTATGTATAGTTACCCCTTTTAACTTACTAGACTAACACCTTTTTCTAAAATGTAATAGAAAGAAATAAAATTGGTTTTACCTGCTGCTGGAGAGAGCTTTGTAACCACGCCGTATCTAGTCTTCCACTAAAACACAAAACATTTCGTTTTATAATTCAAATATAGTAGTTAATAATTTCAAGATAAAAAGAACTTTTTATATACTACGTTTTTAAATGTTCTGTTAAATAATACTGAAATGATTAATATATATTGTTCATTGTTATATAATATAATGTTAGTGAAAATAATTAATATAAAAATTCCATTATGTACAATTTTTATTAATTTTTTTAATTTTTTAATTTTTTTTTTCTGTAGATATTCTTCACCTTAGTTGTTTCTATGTCAAAATTCGGGGAAGATTGAGTGACGGGAAGTGGTTCAAAATTGGGGTAATAGGTGTGCGATGAAACTTAAAAAGCAAAGAAATATCACGCCATTATGTTTTTTTATTATTATTATTTTGGTTTCTGTATTCTTCACTTTAGTTGTTTCTATGTGCAAAATTTGGGGAAGATTGAATGATGGAAGTGGTTCAAAATTGGGGTAATTGGTGTGCGATGAAACTTACAAAGCAAAGTAATATAAGACCAGTAAAAATAGTTCCGAATTTAAATCTGGTTGTCAGACGTCACTTAATTAATTTATTAATTAAGTACTACTTTTTCGTTGTCATTCAATGTTTACCTCTAATAAAAAAAAACACAAATTTGAAACCCTTCAAAATGAAGATTGCCAAAATAATTGGATGTGACAAAACCAATAAAATAACTTGCGGATTTTTTCCGAACTAACTTTCCATACAGCAAACTTAATGATAACTAATTAAATTCTGCTGAAAAATGACTAAAAGTATTAAAATAATGCATTGTCATCGTGTTCTGAGCTGTTCTGAAAGTTTCAAATGTTTAGCTACTCGGGATGTTAGTTAAAATTCGATTGCAAGATTTGTACCGGATAAACAAACACGAAACCAAGTTAATAAAAACAGTAAAAAATTATATTGTACACAACTTTCTTATAAGATATTGATATTGTATTAAACTATCATTTGAAGGGTGTTTAAGCTGTCTAAGGCCCAACAAAACAAACAAATAAATAAAAATCCAATTTGTCATTTAAGTGATTTATTTTTAAACAGATTTAAAAAGTTTTTTATAGGCGGTAGTTCAATTTTTGTTTTCGATTATCAACATTAGATTTATTTTTATCAATATCTTGAAAAATGACTGATACCGTCAGATTTTTATTAAATTGTACTATATTTTATAATTTTTTAATAACAATCATCGAAACAGTTATCTATTTATTTTTAAACAGTTGTGTATTTCTTTTTTTTCTCGTGCCCCTAAATATGGGGCTAAAATTCCATTCACGATTTCTCCTCGGTGTATGATATTTCTGATGTATACAAAATTTCATTCCAAATTGGTTCCAGGCGTCTGTACAGACTACAGACGACATTCGAAAGACAAACATTTTAAGATACATTTTTTATTTTTGGACTCAGGGGACCATAAGACGTGTAAATGGCTGTCTTAAAATATAAATTTTGTGCCATCATATATTTTCTCTTTATATATAAATAGTAAAGTTATATGGATATTTTATAAAGTCAAAATGCTGTCTATTCCAATTTTCCAAATTATTATAATTAATACAATTAATTGCGTTAATTGTAGATTATTAATCCTCTACTATGATGATCTCCTATGTTTGATAACTCATCATGAAAGAGGTGTTGTTTAAAAAAATAAAAATAAAACGTTTTACACAAACTAAAAATCACTCTAGATGGGTTAAAAATTATTTTTTTGCAATACTTTACAATAATAAATATAATAGAAAAGGTGTCTGCGTCAGTTTTACTTTAGTCTATAAGTTGATAGCTTTATAAGATGGAGAGCTAAGCAATTTTTTCCCCTTTTCTCTATTGTTAATGTAAGGAACAATGGCAAGGTAAGTTGGATGGAGTAAAGAGGTACTTAGCAAGCCCCTGTCCAAGTAGATACGGAAGTGCGTACTTACCATGGAACTTACAGCCTGGTTCTTATACTTCCACATAAATCCTTACTACAGTGTACTTAGAACAACCTACAGCAATCACACTTTGTTCACACCTGTGATTCATTCTTTTTACTAATATTGAGCTCTAATGCACTTTTACGAAGGGTTAAAAAAAGTAAGTGCTTGACACTTCAACATTATGTATCTTCAATACTTTCATGTACTTGAAGGTGTCCATGTTCGTGATCATAGTTAAAAATAAACGATTTTGACGTTCTGTACATTTTAAACATTGTCAAAATGAAGTTTTTCTTTTGTGGACTTGAGGTTTCTTATTTGGAGTTCGTTGTTGTTTGGAATGAAAGTCCTTTTTTTTCTTTTTTATTATATTTTAATGTACAAGCTTTCACCCAGGGAACCTGGGCTTCTTCAGGTTTTTAATGTTAAAAATACTGTAAATTTGGAGTAAAATGGTCAAAATGAAAAAAGTAAAAATGAATTTTGGAAATGACGTACACAACACTAAACACACATTAGACACAGATAAATATAATATTCTACACACTGAAAAACATCACCAAAAACGACTTACACTGGAAATGTTATACATAAAATCAAATACAAATAACATAAACTTGAAACAAGACACTAATAAATTAAGCAACATTTACACAAATATTATATTTAATACAAATAAAAATAAATAATTCAAAATTTTTGATTAGGTATGTCAGTTAAAAAAATAAAATAAATTCTTTTCAAAAAAACATCTAAAAACAATCAAAATTAACTTGGTAACTTGGTAAGACTTTCATTTCCAAAATTCATTTTTACTTTTTTCATTTTGACCATTTTACTCCAAATTTACAGTATTTTTAACATTAAAAACCTGAAGAAGCCCAGGTTCCCTGGGTGAAAGCTTGTACATTAAAATATAATAAAAAAGAAAAAAAAGGACTTTCATTCCAAACAACAACGAACTCCAAAATTGTCAAAATGTATCGTACTTTTATAAATAACGAAATTTACTTATTTTGTTATTAAGTAAAAAAAAAAAAAACAACCCACTGGACATGGAAACAACAAATTTGTTTTATTAGAACCTATATATTTAAAAATTTTCATCCGATTTTAAAGAAATTTGGATAGTTTGTCGAATAGTCCACAGATTGTCCCACAATTTCAACCGTCTGTTTAAATTTAATATTGTTTGAAAATAAGCGTGAACATAAGATTACATTTTGCTATTCATCCAGCAATAGAACGCGAGGGTGCTATGTGCCACACTAATTAGCAGACTATTTTGGAACTAACTCATAGTAATTGAAACTCAAAGAGCAGAGACCATTGTCATTTTAACTCGAACCAACAATCAGATCGATACATTTTTTTAATTTATAAACTTTTACCTGAAAGCCTCGAATGCTCTAGAAATTAGGTTTTTTATACAAATTTGATAAAACGTACAATTTTTTTTTAGAACCCGATGATGTAACTTCAACAATAATTTGATCAATTTTGATGTATCAAACTGCATTGCAAAACAACTGATCTATCAGAAATAGCTATATCTTCTCTCTAACGTTCCATTTTATTTAATTATTATTACTATGGAAATGAAAGATTTTGGAAGCCTTAAGTACAATGTATTTTAAACAATAAGCAACAAAAAAAATTTTAAAAAATTTAAAAAGTACAAATTTTTCATTTATTTGTTAGAGAATCTATTTTTATAATGAAATATTTTCAAATGACAACTTGTGGCTTTAACAGTTATTAATTTTTATAAAAAAATGTCTTATTTTATTTATTCCCTCTCTTGTAAATTAAATTGAAAAAAAAAATGAAAAAAATAAATAAGAGTACTGTAAAAGACAAAGAAAAGAAAGGAAAACGAATCTAATAATCATTACAGATAAAGGAAAACTGGTCTTTTACAAGTTCCCTCGGCCACAAGAAATTCAACGAGGCTTTTCCACGCTGATGAAATTAAATTGTTAGGGGTCAATTTCAATTTACCCTCTCCTTGATTCCATGTAAATGGAAACCCCCTTCTTCGATGAAACTGGACCTCTTAATAATTTTTTCGGAGTAGGAGCCTTTTTAGCCCTCGATGAAAAGTCAAGAAAAGGACTTTTCCTTCGCGAGTTTTAAGTGAGGCATAAGACCCCATGACGCCCCCCTCTAACTCCCTTATCATTAAAACAATTCGATCCAATTAACTCTTCTCCTACTGTACCCCTCCACTTTTTATTATTATTCTTTTTTTTTCCAAATGAACTTTTCTCATTGTGGGGTTACGAATGCCTAGAACCAGTTAAAAGGAGAGAACAAAAAAGAAAAGAAAATTAAATATTTCAATAATGAAAATTATCATCTATATTTTTCTTCTTTCTTGGGGCCTCACTTAAAGTTAGCAAATGAAAAAAGTAATGACTCAAAAAAACAACGAGTTAAAACGATAAAAAAAAATTGTAACAAAGTGAGAAAAAATATTAAATGAAGAAAAAAAGGGGGCCTCTCTGGGCCCAAGTTTTAGAAGAAAAAAATGCTTGGGCCTTCCTTGACTTACTCGGAAAATAAATGAAATCAGTAAAATAACGCGACTCTTCCTCTCCCCCCCCCCCTTTTTAAAAAGACCAAACTTTTTGAAAATTGACTTTGTTGAAAAGTTTTTTTGTGGTTAGAGTTTTGCGGGGAATTTCTTAGGCCCCGTTATCTCGTTTTGTTAGAGGCTTGAAAAGTGGTCTTTTATGGGACTTTGAGGCTTGAAGGGGGGCTCACTTAATATAAAATAAGTTCTCTAGGAATAATAATTTCTTGAAGGAGCGGAATGGGGGTTATTTTTAAGACTTGATTGTTCTCTGAATGATATTGCTTCCGACTTTTATATTGTNTTCTACATTTATTGTCAGTATATCGTTGTCATACCACGTTTTTACTTTAGTTATGCCAGTTGAAAAAATACTTTCTCCCAGGTTGTGCCCCTAAAATATAATAGTGAGTCATCTACAAAGGAAATTATGTCTGAGTAAGTATTTGTCAAGTCGAGTAAACTATTGACATAGATCAGGAAAAGCCAAGGAGCTAAAACAGTTCCTTGTGGAGGTCCGCAGTTAACGTAGTGGTAATAGTTTCACTCATACATCCATTAATTTTGACCTGTTGTTTTCTGTTTAATAATGCTTGAGCATAGTTAAACACGTTCCCCCAATCCCTATAGAAGTTAGTACTTTCATTAATCTTTCGTGAGAAACAGTATTGAACACTTTTTTAAAATCTATAAAAATAGCTAATGGACCTGCAGTTTCAGTTTATAGTGTTTTGGTGGTTTGCCCAGTGGGAAGGTCATGTATTTCGTTTTTTTCTACATTTATTGTCAGTATTGTATATACATGTATAAACCAAAATTTAAAACTGGCAAAAAATAATAAATTGACAACGATATGCTTATTAATCATGCTGTCATCGTGAAGTAGACGTTTTAGGCAGGAAATAATGGTTCCAGGTTTAATTAGTGCACCAATGCTTTTAGTTATTAGATTCAATTTTGATTATGACCTAATAATAATAATAACATAAAACAACATTGCGTTAATAAATATGTGCTAATATATGCTAAGTTAATTTTCTTTGTTGATAGACCTGCCAAACATGTTCAATAATGAAAAGGGAAATAATTTCGAAAGAAACAAATAATGACGAAAGATTAATAATTTTGTCACTTGGGACATCCGATCTTGCTAATGAAAATATATTTATTTAAACATTTAAAATTCAATTTTTAAGTTTTTGGTGGTATTCATACTACGTAAAATTTAAATTTAAATTTTAATCAAATTATAATTATTATTAACACTGGGCGACAAACAGAGAAAAATAGACTCCAGCGCCTGGACTTGAACCACGGGCCTCTATATTTCCAGTGTAGCGCTCAACTAATTTTGAATTTAATTTGATTTAAATAAAAAAATTAATTAAAAATTTCTATTTTTCGAGAATTTGATTTAAAAAAAACATTCCCAGCTGAAATCAAGACCAAAATGTAAAAATTCACCTCTTGAACAATTTATAAATGTTTAACAATATATCTTTTCAAGTTCAGTATTAAGATGTGCATGTTCAATTTGTCTCACCGATTTATGTTTTCAAAATTAAGCAATGGAGTTGCTTCACTCAATAATACAATGAAATAGATTAAAATTCATTGAAGGGTGCAGTTATTTTTCTGGTTCTACCTATGTGCTTCTCACTTTGACGTTTGCGCTTGAAAGGTAGTAGTACCTAACTAGTTCTCCTTAACCTTTTGCGCTTGAAAGAGGGTATTACTTAACTGCTATTCTCCTCAACCATTGCAATTAAAGCTAGTTTCATCTTATTAAGGCTATTATGGAGAACAAATTAATTATTTACTATCATACATATTCCATTGATCTGTTTAGCTCGTATTGATATGTTACAGGATTCATGATATATAATTTATATTATCCATAAATTACCTAATAAGAGCTCAAGATCAGCAAGGCAATAAAGGTATATTTGATGGGACATAAAAACAAATCAGGACTGTAATACACTACACTATTATCAGGACTGTAATACACTTCTGCATTGCAATAGATAATTTTAATCCATTTAACATTAAACTAGGCATTATAGTTATAGCTGAATATTGTCAGTTCATTATAATAATTTACCATTTAATTACATGCCTAAGCCTCCATACAAGGCTTAATAATATTACCTGGAAAATTGACAGTATAATCTCATAGAAAATAATATTATGTGGAACATACACGTATGTAATATTCAGATAAATCCTCTCTAAAGTCTATGTTAACATATAACATTGTTTTAGTATCATCTAACATACAGCGTTACAGAGAAAAGTTACGGTAGACCAGGGCAATGGGCAATGTATGAGTTGGTATTTACTTGGGGTTATTGCTTGAGTACTTGAGTCATGAAAACATCAATAAAAACCTTAGTACTTTGTGGCTTCTCTTGTACCCAAACATAATGTCCAAATTGACCGTTCCACCTTCCTTCCACCATAATTTACGAGTGTAATAAATTAGATAGAAATGTACGTCTTCGAAATATTTTTCATTTTCAACAGGGTTTTTTACTCATATCATGATCACTTTCTCCAATGTAATATAAATACGTGTGAGTGTGTGTGTGTATTCTTATTTAATACCTTTAAAACTACATTTTCCCCGGAGTAGAAATTTAAAAATGTTTCAGGAAGTATTTTAAAGGCTATTTTTTCACAATTACAATAAATTCTCTCTCAACATCTATAATATAATAATAATAAATATTTTTATTTATTATATTGTATTTATTTCTACCATTAAAAATAAAATCCCGGAATTAAAATTATAAAAAATATAATAATATATCCATAACAGTAATTCATAAAAAAACAACTCATCAATTAATGGTGCTCTCAATATGTGTCAAATCACCCAGAGCGAGAGCCCCGTCTCTTAAATAAGTTGCGAAAAAACATCTCGTTAAACGTAATTAAAAAAAAAAAAAAATCGATAATGTTATAGCTACTTCATATAATCAATCTATATTAATTTAACGTTACATATTCTTCAAGTTTAGTTGATTTGTTATGTTTTGTCAGTATTGTGTTTTTGATCATCTTAATAATTGTTAGAACCTGTTTTTTTTTTTTATTTCTATTAAGTAGATGTTTCAGTCTGTCTTTAAAAGATTTAATATTGTTTCTTAGTGGAAGTGATTTTGGCAGTTGGTTAATAGTAAGTCGATCCGAGATAAGTGGCATGTCTTTGTTTCTTGTCCGAGTGGCATATTGGGATAAGGGCAACGTCAAGCTTTTTGCGTTCTTGTAAAGTAAGGGTGATCTACTAATAAATTGTCTTTCTTTTTAAAACAATTGATGAGAACAGTTTTTTTTTTTTTTTAATATAAGGAATCAAATGGTAAAATATTAAGTTTAGTAAATAGTTGTTTACAAGGATAGCGTCTAAGTTTTCTGTACGCAATATTCAGTATAGTCATTTGAACTACCGCTACTGAGTTTGTATGCTTGCATGCAGCACTACCCCAGGTTATTAAAGAATAATTGACAATAGATTCCGTCAGAGCATGATAAACCAATTTTAAAACTGATTTATCTGCGAAATCTCTTATTATAACGAAAGCGTACATAGTTCTTTTAACTTTTGAGACTACTGCACTTATATGATTCTTCCAGTTCAATAAATTATCTATGATGACTCCTAGATATTTTACTGAACTTACTCTATCCATTTCTGTAGTGCGTTGGCATACAGAACTGATAAGAGGCCCTTCACTTATATCGCCATAGAAGTGTGACGTGTGTTGCATAGTTGGACCTGCAGTTTCAGTTTATAGTGTTTTGGTGGTTTGCCCAGTGGGAAGGTCATGTATTTCGTTTTTTTTCTACATTTATTGTCAGTATATCGTTGTCAAACCACGTTTTTACTTTAGTTATGCCAGTTGAAAAAATACTTTCTCCCAGGTTGTGCCCCTAAAATATAATAGTGAGTCATCTACAAAGGAAATTATGTCTGAGTAAGTATTTGTCAAGTCGAGTAAACTATTGACATAGATCAGGAAAAGCCAAGGAGCTAAAACAGTTCTTTGTGGAGGTCCGCAGTTAACGTAGTGGTAATAGTTTCACTCATACATCCATTAATTTTGACCTGTTGTTTTCTGTTTTAATATATAATTCTTGAGCATAGTTAAACACGTTCCCCCAATCCCTATAGAAGTTAGTACATTCATTAATCTTTCGTGAGAAACAGTATCGAACGCTATTTTAAAATCTATAAAAATAGCTAAGGATTTAATACCTTTGTCCAAGCCATTTAATATATATTCAGATAATATATACACTGCATCCGCAGTGCTACTAATATTCATATATATATATATATATATATCCATATTGATTTTTGGATATGATGTTATTGTACTTTAAATGTTCAACTGGTCTATTTTTTTAGGAATTTTTATAATCTTGGATACATGAGATAGCAATAATATTGGTCAATTATAGTTGAAAGGGTCAGTTTTATCCCCCTCAAATAGAGGGACTATGACGGCTTAATATACTAGACTGCGATTTTTTTTTTTTTTTTAAGAGAAACAACTTAATCCCTTTGCTAATTGTTTATTTTTGTACATTACAATTAATCGCAACATTTATAAAGTAAAATGTTCACAGTTTTATTGTACTAATACGTATATTAATAATATTATGCTAATTCGGTATTAATGAATAAAATATTAAAATATGTCGATAACAAAATATAAAATGTTATGTCGAGGGGTAAATATTTATTGGTTAAGTAATTCAACCAATGCAATTCGTGTTTAATAATTCTGTATTGAGTTTTGAGTGACAAGGTTGTACGTAGCAGAAAAAAAATGACCTCGCTAATGTTAAGAAGTGATTTTGCATGATATGTTCGGCTTCTATTGTGCTACCCATAAAAAAAGAACTAGACGTGGTAAGGGAACAGAAAAATGTCAAAAAGGGTGAAAAGATGTTAAGTTTGACGCGGAGTAGGCAGCTCTATCGCCGTCAGGCTCTCTACTCCCGTCGGCGCTAAACTTGTGAAGAATTTTTTTCTTAAGGCTTTGTGAGGGAGGCAACGGGGTTATTTCACGGCCCTTATATTAAGTCCTTGAAGGGAGCTGGAAGTGGTTGGTAGCATCACAACCCTTTCTTGCCCTTCACATTACATCCTCCTTCTCTCACGCACATCTCCTCGATCTGAAAAAAACTTTTTTCTAC
Source organism: Gerris buenoi (assembly GCA_001010745.2). Lineage (NCBI taxonomy): Eukaryota > Metazoa > Arthropoda > Insecta > Hemiptera > Gerridae > Gerris > Gerris buenoi. The sequence continues at coordinate 203,109 of KZ651676.1, read as the reverse complement.
CTCTCTCACAATAATCGAAGGGGTTTTGTTGTCAAATTGGAAAAAAGGAGCTTCTAAGATTTCTTTCTTCCTCTTCTGTACAGGTGAAAAAAGTCATTTGAATTGTCTACAAGCCTGCAGCCCTGTGTCTCCTCTTTTGTATTCTAATATAGTAAAGTATTGGAATCTAAAAGAATTGACTTTTTGATTTCAACATATTGACACGTTCAGGCTCTCCTGAACGCGATTTGACTAATTTCTAATCCGATGTATTTAAAATTAACCTTCATTTGAAATGAAACACAATAATTTAATAGAAATTAAATTATATTTTGTATAAAATGTAATAATTTTATCAATAGAATGATCACACGATATATTTTAGTGCAGTATTTGTGTATGAATTAATTAAAAATAACAAGAGGCAAGAGGTTATTAAATAGGTAATAGGGTTATAGTATAAAGCTAGTTTTAACTCGTGGTAGGCATCTTTAACTACTAATCATTGATGACGCGCAGAGCATGTCTTTACGTGCTGTGACAAAGCAATCTTACACAATACAAGCCATCTTATATTTATTACTTACTACTAACTGGAACTAATTCTTTTGTACAAAGCTCCGAGGAGCCAATGAGAGGCCAGCTTTTCTGCCCGGGCCCACCATCGTCCATTTTAAGTCCGAGTCTAATCAACCTACCTCCGGCCAGGAGGCCACCACCCGAATCCGAGGCCAGGAAGACAAGCGGAACCAAGGGCGGATTCAAGACCAGGAGAAAGAACCATAAAAATAACGTGAGCAGAGGAAAAAGACACCACAGGAACCTAGTAAATAGTTGAAAAAGCTGCACCAGTCGAAACTGGCTAACAAGACCCGCCTCTAAGGTTCACAGGAACACACTAGGCAAGAAACTGAGGCACCCCACCGTCAGAAACTACCTTATAGACTGTTCTCTACTCCGTTCTATTCATCTTTAACGCACCCGACAGGTTAAAGCTTGAGTTCACTCCAACACTAAACTTTCACAGATACCCAACGCTGACCCTCATGTGAATCTCTAGTCCAGGGCGACTGTGTGAAAGATGGAAAGAAATGTGGCCTGTAGGCATTAGCGCATACCGAGGGGACAAAAATCAAAAGGCTCTATCGGTCCTTCTCTATATTACCATATCTCTCTCCGACCCTCGACGACAGACAATCCACACCGGGATCCGGGCCTTCAATTTCAATTCTTCTCGAGTGACTTCCACATTAGGACTATCTCCATCAGGGTATCGGATCAGCTCTTCTCTGAGCCTCACTCACTTCACGGCGCACAGTGGGGTGAAATATAGAATTAGC
>KZ651676.1:185220-200104 GCA_001010745.2 Gerris buenoi | reverse complement strand
AAAAAAATATTTTTTTCTCGCGAGGTGAATTATCCGCCATTTTGAATTTGAACAGCTGATTATTTTGAGTTCTGTATATTTTTCCTGTGTGCGCGTCAAAACGATCTTTAATACTGGTAAGTTTCACGCTTTTATCTCTTTTGGTTCAAAAGTTATTGGAACCGTACAGAGTGACAGACAGGCACAGGAACGAAACTATAAGGGTTTCTTTTTTTTTGGTTTTACCAACGAAACCCTAAAAAGAGTTGAATTTTAGGAATCGATTCAGAATGGTCTGAAACGGAATTCCATGAAAAAATTTTATTACAAAAATTTTGAAGCCAGCAATAGTTTAATTTTCTTCGAAAATTCCCTAAAAGTTAAAATTGTATGTGCTCACTAATGTATGTATGTATTGACACCCTGGGCAAGGTGGCAGGTAGAGGCAGACAATTTTAAGCTTATTTTGTTTGTAAATAAGTATATAAAAGAGAGGTAAACTCTAATCTTTGGCACACTTTAGCACTTATACTTTAAGAAGCTGATTATTTGGGAAATATATTAGGTATATATAATGGGGACAAAGGTCATTAGAAAAATTAAGTTATTTTTTGTTTTTAAAATAACAAAAGCAGTCTGGGTATGCATTACTATATTCTTTAGAAGGCATTATACCAAATTATTTTAATATAGGATGCATATTAAGGAACTATCAAAGTTAATAAAGTTAACACAATTTTATTTATGACAAAGCAATTTAAAAAAATTGGTAAGGCGTGAAGTCTCACATAAAAAGGGTTTCGTTGGTATTGTGAAACAAAATTAGTAAGGGGGAGAAGGGGGAGTTATACGAAAAATGTCGAGGTATTTTGACAAAATGGCGCCGAAAATTAAACACTAACCCTAAGTGGTATATATATTTGTAATCTACTCTTCAATACTCTAAGGTTCACAGGAACACACTAGGCAAGAAANTATGTCTGAGTAAGTATTTGTCAAGTCGAGTAAACTATTGACATAGATCAGGAAAAGCCAAGGAGCTAAAACAGTTCTTTGTGGAGGTCCGCAGTTAACGTAGTGGTAATAGTTTCACTCATACATCCATTAATTTTGACCTGTTGTTTTCTGTTTTAATATATAATTCTTGAGCATAGTTAAACACGTTCCCCCAATCCCTATAGAAGTTAGTACATTCATTAATCTTTCGTGAGAAACAGTATCGAACGCTATTTTAAAATCTATAAAAATAGCTAAGGATTTAATACCTTTGTCCAAGCCATTTAATATATATTCAGATAATATATACACTGCATCCGCAGTGCTACTAATATTCATATATATATATATATATATATCCATATTGATTTTTGGATATGATGTTATTGTACTTTAAATGTTCAACTGGTCTATTTTTTTAGGAATTTTTATAATCTTGGATACATGAGATAGCAATAATATTGGTCAATTATAGTTGAAAGGGTCAGTTTTATCCCCCTCAAATAGAGGGACTATGACGGCTTAATATACTAGACTGCGATTTTTTTTTTTTTTTTAAGAGAAACAACTTAATCCCTTTGCTAATTGTTTATTTTTGTACATTACAATTAATCGCAACATTTATAAAGTAAAATGTTCACAGTTTTATTGTACTAATACGTATATTAATAATATTATGCTAATTCGGTATTAATGAATAAAATATTAAAATATGTCGATAACAAAATATAAAATGTTATGTCGAGGGGTAAATATTTATTGGTTAAGTAATTCAACCAATGCAATTCGTGTTTAATAATTCTGTATTGAGTTTTGAGTGACAAGGTTGTACGTAGCAGAAAAAAAATGACCTCGCTAATGTTAAGAAGTGATTTTGCATGATATGTTCGGCTTCTATTGTGCTACCCATAAAAAAAGAACTAGACGTGGTAAGGGAACAGAAAAATGTCAAAAAGGGTGAAAAGATGTTAAGTTTGACGCGGAGTAGGCAGCTCTATCGCCGTCAGGCTCTCTACTCCCGTCGGCGCTAAACTTGTGAAGAATTTTTTTCTTAAGGCTTTGTGAGGGAGGCAACGGGGTTATTTCACGGCCCTTATATTAAGTCCTTGAAGGGAGCTGGAAGTGGTTGGTAGCATCACAACCCTTTCTTGCCCTTCACATTACATCCTCCTTCTCTCACGCACATCTCCTCGATCTGAAAAAAACTTTTTTCTACCTCTCTCACAATAATCGAAGGGGTTTTGTTGTCAAATTGGAAAAAAGGAGCTTGTAAGATTTCTTTCTTCCTCTTCTGTACAGGTGAAAAAAGTCATTTGAATTGTCTACAAGCCTGCAGCCCTGTGTCTCCTCTTTTGTATTCTAATATAGTAAAGTATTGGAATCTAAAAGAATTGACTTTTTGATTTCAACATATTGACACGTTCAGGCTCTCCTGAACGCGATTTGACTAATTTCTAATCCGATGTATTTAAAATTAACCTTCATTTGAAATGAAACACAATAATTTAATAGAAATTAAATTATATTTTGTATAAAATGTAATAATTTTATCAATAGAATGATCACACGATATATTTTAGTGCAGTATTTGTGTATGAATTAATTAAAAATAACAAGAGGCAAGAGGTTATTAAATAGGTAATAGGGTTATAGTATAAAGCTAGTTTTAACTCGTGGTAGGCATCTTTAACTACTAATCATTGATGACGCGCAGAGCATGTCTTTACGTGCTGTGACAAAGCAATCTTACACAATACAAGCCATCTTATATTTATTACTTACTACTAACTGGAACTAATTCTTTTGTACAAAGCTCCGAGGAGCCAATGAGAGGCCAGCTTTTCTGCCCGGGCCCACCATCGTCCATTTTAAGTCCGAGTCTAATCAACCTACCTCCGGCCAGGAGGCCACCACCCGAATCCGAGGCCAGGAAGACAAGCGGAACCAAGGGCGGATTCAAGACCAGGAGAAAGAACCATAAAAATAACGTGAGCAGAGGAAAAAGACACCACAGGAACCTAGTAAATAGTTGAAAAAGCTGCACCAGTCGAAACTGGCTAACAAGACCCGCCTCTAAGGTTCACAGGAACACACTAGGCAAGAAACTGAGGCACCCCACCGTCAGAAACTACCTTATAGACTGTTCTCTACTCCGTTCTATTCATCTTTAACGCACCCGACAGTTTAAAGCTTGAGTTCACTCCAACACTAAACTTTCACAGATACCCAACGCTGACCCTCATGTGAATCTCTAGTCCAGGGCGACTGTGTGAAAGATGGAAAGAAATGTGGCCTGTAGGCATTAGCGCATACCGAGGGGACAAAAATCAAAAGGCTTTATCGGTCCTTCTCTATATTACCATATCTCTCTCCGACCCTCGACGACAGACAATCCACACCGGGATCCGGGCCTTCAATTTCAATTCTTCTCGAGTGACTTCCACATTAGGACTATCTCCATCAGGGTATCGGATCAGCTCTTCTCTGAGCCTCACTCACTTCACGGCGCACAGTGGGGTGAAATATAGAATTAGCTGGACATATCTCATTCTTTTTTTGATTTTATCGAAAAATACACTATAAATTAACGAATTTACCTTTTTTTTTTTTGTTTTTACAAGCTTTTATTCTACTCCCTAGTGATTGTATGTATGTATGTATGTTCTGGTCAAATCTTTTAACTGAATTTTAAAGCAGTTATCCTCAACCGATTGAATTGAAATTTTGCGTACACGTTTAGTTTGGATATCAATGCATGATTAGCTAAGTGAAGTAATTTTAAATCCAATATGGCGGGCAGTTCAAGATGGCGAACTAGTTATTTTTTAAGTGCGCACATGATATGGGTATCAAATGAAAGGATTTGCTGAGAAGAATACGATTAAAAGCATGTTGTTTTTTTTAATATTTCTTTTTATAATCAACTTAATATTAATAGGGGGCTCACAAAAAGTGTACTAGTGCGTTCCTAAAATACTAACCGTTTAACGGTATGGTATAATCAGTCAACTGTGTAGCACTAAAAATTAAAAAAATATAAAATCGGAAATCGCACAACAATTTTTTTCTGACCATTACTTTTACTTCTATAGATGTTTTTATCTTTGTTTTACTGTTAAATAATAGGTTTATAGAAAACTAATTTATAGAACAACAATATTCTGTTTTACAAAAAAAGTCCAGTCATGCACCATGACTGGACGGATCATGGACTGGATGGAAGAAATCTGCGTATGATACGCAGGTGAATTATGATAATATAGGAACATTTTGGTTTAGAATTTGGATGGGTGAAAGAAAATGTTTGGGTACACACGGGTACACGGGTACAAAAGTCAAAATAGTATTTAACCTTCAATATGCACATAGTTGGAAAGCTCTTTAAGAGTACAGTAATTATTGTTATGTACACTTTTATCATATTTTCATATAAAAGGGGGATAAAATGGAAAAAAAAAACACGGTTTTATGCTATTTTTGACCCTAAATTGTAAAAATTTGACCCCTAAATNACGCTTTTATCTCTTTTGCTTCAAAAGTTATTGGAACCGTACAGAGTGACAGACAGACAGACAGACACATGAACGAAACTATAAGGGTTTCTTTTTTTTGGTTTTACCAACGAAACCCTAAAAACAAATGGGAAATATGTGAGTGTACAATGTTACTGTAGGGAACTATTCGTTTATATTCATTAATATTAACTGTATTCTGTATAACCAAGTAATAAGCAAGGTCTTACAACACTTTTTGGAATTATTATCAGAAATTAAATTTTTCATCCATGTCCAGTATTTCCTATGGGATCGCCCCACTGTGCGGCGCCCATATGGTCCCCTTCTACCTATGATCCTTGTCCGATGTGTCCTTCTCAGGACCACATCACATCTTACGGTGTGTTTCGTGTCATCATCTATATTTACTAGTAGTTATCCTTAACTACCAGTAGTAATCTATCACTATACTAATATGTATTCATATTTTAATATTAGTTGCACTAGAGCATTTACCACTACTAATAATCTTTAATGTCTAAAAAATTAAAAAATTTATTATAATTTTGGAAAATAAAATCAAAATATTTTCTTTCTCTAAGTACTACGTTCATAGAAAAAGAAAGATATACATGGTTCACAGAGATGGTAAAAGTAGAAAATTAAAAATTACAAGATTACTTCAATCTTCTGTGAGGCCACCGCTTATTATAAAATATTTTTTGAATTTTATGTTAACAAAACAAAATTGTTAATAAAATACATGGAATAAGATAACTTTATTTTGTTAAAGCATTTAATTATACTTAGGGCAATTTTTCTTTTTTGCAACTTTTTTTTTAAAAAATCTAAACGTGAGAACGATAAAATATAATGTTCCGAGATTGGTGCGAGCAATAATAATAAAAGGAAAAGAAAAATGTTGAGGAATAAACAAAATAAAGTATTGTGATGATATTTTGCCCGGTAATAATTTATGTACGGTGAGGTATAAAAGCTTCACGGGGATAAAGGTATTTGTGCTATATTTTCCAGGTCGCGGGCCCACACTATGAGGGGGTAGGGGGCCCGATATGTATCTGTCATTGTATCACGAGGGAGGGGGGAGGGTTGATATATATTAGCTAAGGTTCGGGGCCCATATATCTCCCGGAGTACATAGGACAAACAAAACATATTTTTTCCAGGGCCTCCGGTGGATTTCAGGCCTTCTGAAATCCGGGAAATATAGCGGCAACGCCTAAATTAGCCCCCTTTTGCAATAATCTCGAGTTCCGTTCATGACTAATCTCGTGGTCTGACTCCTTAGCCGAAATGTAAAGGCGAAAGAAATGTAAATATCAAAGATGTAACCTACATGTAGGTACTTAGCTTTCAAAGCATAAAAAATAAAATTTGGTCGATAAATCAAACAAAAATGTATCACATAGACATTGATACTGTATTTAAATCCAATAATAACATATATATTTTTAAACAAATTTTAAAAGTTTTTAACAAGAGATTGTTTACTCATTGTTTTTTATTTTCCATAAAATCAGATTTATTCTGGGAAAATAATTTATATGGATAGATTCGAATTAATGGGATTGGTTTAAATGGACTACATTTTAGAATTATTAATCAATATCGTATGGAAATAATTATTTGAAATTTGAGTGGTAACGCCCTCCCTCAAATTTTGAGTTAAATTCATTTCTCGATTTCACTTCGGGGTATGGTTTTTGTGAACCTGTATGCCAAATTTCATTGGAATTGTTAAAGTCATCAATTCTATATCGGGCATCTACCCCTTTTATACTTACAAAAAGGAAACTCCTTTCCAGAGAATTAATGAAAACAACCTCTTTAACTTGTTTTCCAAAACCTTCTCCTTGAAAATTAGGTTGGCGAGGTGACGAAAAACTTTCTTGGTACTCCGAGGTGAAAAGTTCCAACACAGAACTTTTTACTAGGTAGAAGGGGAGATATATACGATGACAAAAACACGTAAACGCTATCAGTTAAAGACAATCGTTTTAAAACTTAATCCCGAGTTGTTTTTTTTATAACAAGGTACAAATCCTCTTCCACCCCTCTGAAGAAGTTAACTTTGCTTACGAAATGTCACTTTTAATTTACCAAGTCGAAAAGTTGCAAGGTACCGCTAATTGAAAAAGTGGATACAAGTTATGTTTCTCCAAGAAGGATATTAAAACGCAAGTATTAAAGAAGAGGGGTGTAACAAAATACAGATTACAAATGCATTTTTCCCTCGAGTTCCATAATGAAGATTTGATTAAACACAGTTGACGTTTTGATAAAATTAAATTAACTAAGTTTTTGCAGAGATTAAGACAAGGAAGCATAAAGAACCTTGAGGTAACTTTGATAAACAACTTTGTGAAAGGGGAAAACTTTAAATATGTATTTTTAGTTGACGGCAGTGATGAACTGAAAGGCAAAATCAATGGTAATGCTGTATCAAAGCAGGTGGGATTAATAATTAACACTGCGAGCATTAGGTGAAATTTGAGAGAATAAGTAACAAGATGGTGTCGGGCTGGACCCCATCTTAAAACACAAAGATTCAACCCACCAACAAAAAACATATAAATAATTTCATGATATATTTAGAACATTGGTAATAGGAAACCATTATACACAAGGAGTGTATAAATATTATTTTGTGAGGAATAAATTATTATTGTTATTATTATTATTAACTTCAAAAGTAATTATTATAATCTAGATTAATAATAATAGATAAGAATCAGTAATTTAGTAATGTTTGATTTTTATTTATTTTAAATAATGCTCGTTATCCTCACAACTTCAAACCTATATCATTTGCATTGTTAAGTAAAATATTATTTATTTAAAATTTATTTTCTTCTGCAAGTATCTATCTTTTAACAATAATATCGCGTTTGTGTCGGAATTATATTTTTTTTTTATCTTTGTGCATAAGTAACGAAAGTTTGTTACGTTCGTTTTAAAGAGTTAAAAATTAATTAGACAAAATTAAACTCAATTATTTATATATTAGAAAGAAAAGTGAATTAGAGAAGTGTTACAAAAGTTAAATAATAATTACAATTACGTTATTGATGATTGAAAGTTTTATTAATAAATAAAGTGAAGTCTTGTGATATAGGTATAACTTTGCGGGGTTTTTAACTGGCTTTATTGATTACACTAACTTCATAAATAAGTTACGAAATTAGAAAAAAACTATCCTGAAGTTAGTTTAGTTTTTTTTAAGGATACAACTTTTCTACAGTTACACGTTTTATTTACAACTCGACCGGAACATTAAAAAAAACTGGAATGAATATTTCATATTTGCACAATCAATACGTGGTTTACGAAACCTTCACGCAGGCTTTAATATTATCGTTTCCCTTCCTTCCCCTTTTGAAATATGTATACGATTGAGGCGACCAAACGTCTACCTAGTAAAGGGTAACCGAAGACAAGTTGTAAGGTAAATATAAGAACACGGCAGACGAAAATAGAACAAAGAAACAGTAATACGATAAGGTAGAGTACACAACTGATTATTATTATTAAGATATTATACTATCGGTAGTCAGGTAGGAAGCTATGCACCACTCTAATTGGTGAATTGATATTTTTTAATCTGTCGAAATTGTTGTTTCGTTAAACGAATAAAAGTGTCAATTTAGAAAACTTAATATGCGAAGACGGTTACAAATAATTTGGGCTATCTGCGGTATAATTTCGACAAACCATTTAACTTTTTAAAAATTAGATAAAGATATAGGTTAAATGAATGTATGTTTGTGCGAATGAAGTGGAGAAAAAAAATTTGCGCAAAAGATTTAAACATATAATGACAACAAAAATGGGCTAATTATGACCAAATATAATTAACATCGAATGGGTATTTTTAAAATATGTTGGTTCAAAAACATTGAGCGATAGTCAGACCGACACAGGAACAAAAATATTCTCTGATATCAAAAACGGATTTCTGTCTTGGAGTTTTTGAAATGGAATCAATAATTTTATTCCGCTATCTTCACGGTAAGCTCGGAACAAAAGTAAATCAGTTAAAATATGAAATAAGCTTAATAAGAGTTAGCCTAATATACACTGCATTTTTTAAAAAGTTGATGCTGCCAGGCATTATGGAGAATGAGCTGTTTGACTGGAAAAATATATGGTGAATTATGGTAAGATCAATTGATGATGTAAACTGTACGAAAAAAAAGATAACTCTATAACTACTGTAGGTCTTCCAGTTATCTTCCTGAGGTTAAGTTACTGAGAGTTGCCGTCAGCCATTGATGTAGCAGTATGAAACTTCTTACATTTGCATCTTGCTTTCTTATCAAAGGAGATGCCAGTGAAAGCAACTTTCTTTATTTACCTGCATTCATCCGTGTGTAGTATTAACTCTATCAAAAGTTTACGTATGAATATTTAGTCCTTGTTGAGCCTATGCTGCACACGAGATAGGCTAACACCAAACAAGAGGGGGGGGGGGGATATAGGCAACGAAGAGACTGTCGACTCTTGTTAACAACTTGAAAAGGGGATTTTTTTCCCCTCAATGTCGATAAAGCCTCAATTGCTTCCGAGTTTACCGATGACAATTCTTTGTTATTCCAAGTCACCATATTTAAAGGTGTTTAAGACCGTTTCAGGTAGCGAAGTAACGAGTACGCTAACTACTAGTCTACGTCGGTCCCCATTATAACTTGCTAAAATATTTGTTATTTTTATTTTTTTTTTTTTGGGGGGGGGGGTATTTTAGTCCCGTTCGACTGCTCATTGGGCCATTACAGGACGGGGGTTATCCGACCACTTTACTTGTTTTATTATGTTTATTTATATTTTATACTCAACATAAGTTATAATAAAATATTATAATCGATTTATCAGTGTTTAAATAGACTAAACTAGTGTTTTCTTTTTCAACAAACAACTCTGGAATTTCCTAACTTGATGTACCTTGAAGTCAAAAATGTGACTAAAAAACAGTTGTTTTAATTTCTTAAAATTTCAACAGGGAGTGTGTGTAATTAGTGACAACACACAATCATGATCAATACTTAATACTGAACATGAACATTATCGCGTCATTCTCTCCATTCTTGTCAACTGGTAAGCTTCAAGTAGGTGATATCTGACCAAAAACCATTTGTGTGGTAATAAAACACCCCACCAAGTCTGTGGTCCAAAAAAGTTGTGAAATCAACTTTCTGTCCCGCCAAGTGATGTTGGCACTTTCTCCTGACCCATCACTAACAACATAAATACTTTTCAGCTTCTTCTCCTTGCCGGTGTGCCTTGCCATTTCCTGAAACTGGAATTTGTATGTTCTTTAAACACCAATACAATTTCTTGTTTCACCTTCACATTTCCCACATGAGGTTTGTGTGGAAAGATAGTTGTTCACCTCATAGTCTTAGTTCTAGACAACTAGTACTAACAATATGCAGGCACATATTAAAGAGGAAAGCCTTTTAAAGTGTTGTTAAAAAAGGCTTTTTTCGATGCCACAATGATCATTGCTGTAAATCTTTCCCATTATCAAAAAGCAAATAAAAAATAAATAAGTAATATACAAATTATTAAGCTTTCAAGGAATGACCCCATGCAACTACTACTTTCTTTGCAGAGGATGCCTGAAATACAACCAGTTAACATTGGGTAGTACTGCAGGCACACCACCAAGGAGAAGAAGCTGAAAAGTATCTATGTTGTTAGTGATGGGTCACGAGAAAGTGCCAACATCACTTGGCGGGACAGAAAGTTGATTTCACAAATTTTTTGGACCACAGACTTGGCGGGGTGTTTTATTACCACACAAGTGGTTTTTGGTCAGATTTCATGACTTTTTGTACGGTTAACGGTTCCTATGAATGATTCTCTAAATCTAAACTGTTTAGAGCCCACCTTACTGTAGGTGGACCAACGTTTAAATGACTGCTTGCTAGCTTGGTTTCTCGCTCCGTGTTCAGCGTAGGAATGAGCTATATCAATTTTTTTGATCTAGGAATGCACTAGTGTTCTAGACGAATCCAAAAAGCTCTCATTCGGTTCAGTAGTTTAGGCTGTAGGCGCGTCAACATAAAATAAAGGAAGAATAAGAATAAGAAGAAGAAGAAGTCATCAAAACAATCATTTCAAACCTATTTTTCTCTACTTCTACTTGGCCGATTTTGACAATTTTTTATTTATTTTTGATCTACAAAACACGGCCTTCAAAGATATTAAAAAATATTTAGGTAGCTTGTACGTATTTCACGCTGCAGACCCTCAAAAACCCTAGTTTGTCACCTACAGTATATATACACTGGCAGCTTTTGTGAAATTTTCACTTTTTGACTTGGCGGGGCAGTAAAGTAGACTTCTCTATTTAGACGCTGCTGCGTTCCTAAATAGAGATATTCATTTCATTGTTGTTACGTTATCACATGCTTGCTCCGCGTGCTTTTATTTTTACAAATGTGAAAATAGATGTTAAAAATTGAACTTTTTTTTAAAAATGTTTGTTTATTTAACAGATGGAATTTGTTGATAATACATCTATTAACAATGCATCTGTTGACAATATGTGTATAGACGAGGATAAAAGCGGGGATTTGAGGAACGTGCCAAAAAATGTGCTCAAAAACTTTATTGAAGTGTATAAAAATTATTTATCATTCTGGCAAATAAAAAATGAGATAAATAATAAAAAACCTAAATACGAAGATTGGTAAGAATTTGTGGCAGTTTGGAGAAAAACTGCCACAAATTAACAACATTAAGAGCCATGCATACAATTGCAACATGCCTGTGCCTATCCATTATACAACTCGGTTAAGAAGTAACGAATAAATGACGAATTGTAAACATGAAAAATTGTATGAAAAAAAATTGTGGAATGAAAAAATTGTAAACCAAATCTAATGAACCGGCAGACAACGAATCCCAAAGGTATGTATGACACGACACGCTTTCCCTCGACGAGACAACATTCCCTTATGAAAGGGACAGGAAAGAGACCACCAACACGCCTTCTTCCCTTCTGGCCGCACATAATTGAAAAACAAACAGTAAAAAAAGATATTTTATGTAGATGATGGGCAACGGGGTTTGTAGTCACATAAAAAGCCTGTAGGATGGAATGACCGGATCGTCTCACAGGAAAGAGTGTAGGAAAGTGGTTGAGTGGTTGGCAATTAACATGATTATCGATCATGCCGTTTAACGAAACTCAGGTAGCCTTGTTTCATTAGAGTTGCTACTTTACTACTTAAGAAAAACTAATTAAATCAACTTCTCTTCGAGGTTCAATTCAAACTATCTCTTTTTTTCCTTTATCTTTTTTACAAGTCAAAACATTTTTTTGGCAACCCATTGCTACAATAATATAAATAAATAATCAACACAAAAAATTACTGAAATCTACAAAATAAACCTAAAATGTGTCGCAAGACGCGACATGCCGTGCTTTCCTTCAAGACCAAGAAAAAGAAAAATCGGTTTGGAAAGAACGACAGTGGAAAAAGCGCTATTATTATGGGTTAGGTCCGGTAATACTGCTGATTTGTGGATTTTTTTTGTTTGTAACACGTATTTATTATTTATACTTCACTTTCGATCAATATATTCGTAAGCGAGATTATTATTATCTCTAGTTAAGTTTTTTTATAAATATTCAATATGATTTTCTTATAACGAAGTTTTGAATAGTCTATTATTAATGAATATTTGATTAAAGACGAAAGGTTCACAACATGAACTGTTTATCATGTTTATAATGGTGTTTTTTATAGGGCATATTATACTTTCAATGTAAAATGTATGTGAACGATATCCTTACATAAATTAATTATTTAATAACGATGGGATTTCTACTCTCACAATAATAATGCTTGACATTAGTATTACTAAATTGAAATAAGTATGTGATGTACTAAAAAGAATTACAGTTTGTACGTAATATATATGCATTTAAATGCTTACGCTATGTAGCATAAAGCGCTTAACGGCAAATCAAACGTAGTATATAATCTTCATTGGCTTAAAATACTTAGTATATAACGTTTAATCACTTACAATACTAATTAAATATATAAATAAAATGTAAGAGCTTAAAATCAGAATTGTATAAATTTTAAAAGCTTGCTGAATAAAGTTAACCAAATTATGATAAGTAATACTTGTATGTAAGGTAAGCGCTTGCTAAAAGACCATTGTAAAGTGTACAAACTTTATGTATAGGTATATTTTTTATTTTGTTCGGTCAATTATAGGCAAGGGATATCTACCTTAAGATATTTTGACTTATCCAGGTAAATATACTCACAGATTCATAACACGACAAGAATAAATTATATTTGGAAGAAACACAACTTAAAAAAGGTTCTAATTGAAATAGTGCTTAATTATTTTTCTCTTTTTTTACTTCCTCATATACGTAGAATAGATATCGAGAAAGTGTTGTGATAGCACTAAAATTCGATTTTGATGGATTTACAAGTTTTTATTTTCAAAAAATATCTGAGAACATATTATATGTAAAACCTAAACTTCTAGGCCGATTTTGATTAAATTCGGCGTGCGCACGTTCAGAAATAAACGTACCCCGGTGATTTTATAAATTCTTTATTTTTATTTAACTTTTATCCTCACCCATTGTTAGATTTGTTGTTAGGATTTTTTATGTAAGATTTTAAAAAAAATAAACACAAATAAATATAAATCATAGCCATAAAGAATTAGTTTGTCATTTACTGTTGTACGTAGCTTCCTCGCGACCTATTTTATTTTATGCTTATACAACCTATAATTGTCAAATTAATTAAATTTCCCCCGTTTTTAAATCTCAAAATGGTTGTGATTTTTTACATGAATAAATGTATCAATAAAAATTAGAATACAAACCGAAGGTTGAAATATAGGATCATCTGTGGGCTACGTTCGACACACCATCCAAATAACATAAATATCAAATGGAACTTTAAATATTATATAAAGCTGCAATTAAATAAATGTTTGTGCGCATGTGGAGGAGAAACTATTGAGGGCTAAAGGTTGAAACTTATACAGGACTAACAATGGGCTAATTATGACCTACCATTAAAATTGCATTAAAATTGATCGAAAAATATTGAATGATAAACAAATAGACGGACAATGATTAATGTTTTGGAATTTTTGAATTTGGAGAGAAACGAATTTTTTGTTCTGAAAAACGATCACATAGTTGCCAGAACCTTCGGAGAACTCGAAACTAAAAAGGGGAAAACAAATTATACAATATTGGGTTTTAAAACATAAAATCAATTAACTACTTAATAGGAAGCAAGGAAGCTGTGTATGGTACACTTTTTTAACGTTTTATAAATTAAAAAAAAGGGTACAATGAGGACAATTATATAACACTATTTTATTATTGAACTATTTATAAAAAAAAGTTCTTATATTGTATTCTACTTTTCAAGATTTATATTTCCATATTAATTTAATGTATTTCACTTTTTGAATTCTTGCTAAGACCTTCTTTGAAATTTTATTTGTATTTCTTATTTTGTTTTTTACTTTCTTCCTCTTTTCGCTTGGCCTTTTCCTTCTATATTGACCATAAAATGAAACATCTAACATGGAGCTCACAGCATAAATTCTAAATAGGCGCCCTTGTAATAAAAATAACTCGGTAAGAAAATTCCAACTGAAACGCGAAGGGCTAAGTACAGTGAGGCCCTTTACATTCCTCCCACCCGTCTTTATGAGCCTCAGGGCCTCGCTATCTTTTATCATTTTATAGGCCCTATTAAAATTACATGCTTTGAACAGCAATTCCCCAATGTGGGAAATACTAAAAAAAAAATGAATTTCATACCCTTAAACAACATAATGTATAATAACATTAAAATAAACAATAATAAAAAGGTAACAAATATAATCATATATGCATAATATTATGTGTATGCTTGTGTGGGTTTGTATATAAATAATCTGAAACATATAATTAGGTGAAATAAAATATATTCCTTTTGACCTATAAAAAATAAAAGATTTTTTATTATATATTATGCCTTGAATCGGTTCCTTTATGTATTTTATCTGACACTTAAACGACATTTAAATACAAACATATGTCTTAGATAATTTATTCTGCTATCACATACATTTATTTATTTTAGCATCTTTTTTATAACAATATTAGCTGGATTTCCGTACTTTGCAAAGAAATGCGTCTTATTTAATTTATGTTTGGAAACAAACTACCACCAAAAAAATTTAAGAGCTCACGGGAGAAAGTTGTGTTTGTGAACTTTTATCAACCCCTTGTTTTTTGAGAGGAAAAGGAAACGCCTACATCACCCCTCCCATTATTTTGTCAGCGTCGGCCAATGATTTTTAAAAATGAAAGATATATATATATATACATATATATATATATATATATA
>KZ651676.1:170004-185204 GCA_001010745.2 Gerris buenoi | reverse complement strand
TTTTTTTTATTATATATATAGGTATATATATATTATTAATTATAAGTGGGGGACTCTCTCTTTTTTTTTCTCCTCTTTATGCAGAATTAGGTCAAATATATGGAAGTTTTTAAGTTGAAGAAGGTAGTAGTAAAGTGTTTTTCTTCGTAGTTTCATGTATTTTGATGTCTGAGATATTGTTAAATGATGGTGTAATTAATGGTTTCTGATTTCAGGTGAACTAACGAGAATTTGTAAGATTCAAAATAGTACTTTCAAAAATGTTTGTATAAAACAATAACTAAGACAATGTAATCAGCTATTCAGTCAGCTTGAGAATGATGCCAAAGAGGGATCGAATATCGCAAAAAAAAAATAAAATAAAATAAAAATAACGAGTATGTAGTTAGTGGATTTTTTTAGAATGGGGGGAATTCCTCTTACTAGACACTTCATTCATTAACCATCAACTTGTCATGGTAATCTAAAATTTATTACCTCAATATTCAATACATATTAATTACTAACGCTCGCTTCAATAATAGAGCCACGCGATGCCTAGTTTAGATATTATCATACCAAATATGAACAAAGTTTCTTTCAGCCATCATCTGTGGCTCTAAAGCTAAAGGTCAAAATCTGACGAGTAGTCACGTGAAAGACAAGACTCGGTCGGAATCGATTCTTTGAGGACATATAGGCTTGTTGCTTCTTGCCCAGGGAAATGAGATTTTCCCTATTGAAGATAGAATGGAAAGTTTTCTCTTGTTCCCAATGACTCTCTCTGTGGACTTCCCCAAGATGTGGAGTCGTTTACCGAAGTTCACACCTTTATCAACAGACCGAAGCCTGACATCCACTTCATCCCGTTCTTCTACTTACAGGTGTGAAGTACTTCTAAATCTCGGACTTCATTCAAGTCAAGTTAATCAAACCGAGCTACCGACTTTGCTTCAAGTTAAGTTTTTTTTTACAAGCTTAGTTTGCTTCTCCTATTGTTTTGAGGCAATGACAAAAAGGTTTTTAGGTGGGAACTTTGTTCCCAAAGGGTCACCTCAATTTTAACTTGGACAACATCAGCCGTTTTCTTCTTATTTGTTTTCCAATCTCTCTGATATTCAGCTGTATCTGTTGTTTACTTCATTTAGAAAATTACCTTTTCACATAGATGTTATGTGCTATATAACATTAAATTTAAAGTTATATAACATTAAATTTAAAAGGAAGTAGATAATTTACAAATAAATAAAATTATATAAGTCCTCATATGGTCCACTTTTTTTTAAACTCTTTTATAAGAATACGATTTATAAAACTATTATACTTTTATTTACACTTCAAGTTTTTTATCCCTTTTCAATTTATTCAGGAATAAACTTTACGAACAATAAGAAAGTAAAGTTGAAGTAATATTAGTTCTGGGTAAAATTAAAGAAAAACTTACCAAGCATCTGTTTATACGAAAGTTTATGTCTAAAAAAATAATAATCGCTAACTTTTTCCTCTTCCGGTACCACCTCACTCTGTTCTAAATATGTGGACAGAAATGCGTGCGAACTTGGATTAATAAACTTAATTTTCTTTTTTCGGAAGGGAAAAAAAGGAAGGGCTTACACGAATGCAAAAAAAGCTTGACGGAGTTTTTCCTGAGGCAAAAGTTCCGCTTGCCTATTTCCCTACTTCTTGTCCCCCCTTGAAAAAATAACTTCATAAAGTCTAACTACTAACAATTTTTTTTTTTTTTTTTTTTTTTTTTTTTTGTAACAACTTCGCTCCCCTCACTCCTTTCCCCGAAATACTGGAGTAAAGTTTTCTTTCGGAAAATTGTCGGTGGGAAGAGGGTCTAAGGGTCGAAACCTGACATTAGAGAGGCCTGGTTATTGAAGTTGAAGGTTTCTGTATAAATATGAATAAAAAAAACTTTAAAAAGTAATCATAACGTAGTGATCAAAATTTTCAGAGAGGTCACATTTTTCAACAGCGTTGGGAAAGTTACTCGAGTAAGAAACCGAACACACGAGCCAGGCGAGTCCAAGTAACAGAATGAAATTTTGGTTTATTTATCTTCAAGGGGTGATGTGTTAGCTTATAAATCTTTGGGTTTTTGAAAAAAGGCCTTTTTCCCTTAGCGTCAGGGTGAAATACAGGCAGGATAAAATAGAGCTCGAACTGATTTACAACACTACCTTCTTCCGAATCGTCCTTTCTAGGGCTGTAGCTTTTCAGACAAAAATATAAATGTTACAATTGACAGAGAAGAAACAGAGAAGAGGAGGACACTTGTCACTAAACAAACGATTTCTAGATGTTTTCCCGGGGTTTTCTCGAATTCATGATGAATAAAAATTCAAAGAACAAATACCGAATTTTATTGCAAATATCAGAACCACAATAGCCAAGAAGAAATTGACTCAACCATGTTAACAGTTCACTGGTGATTTCAGTATTTATCATTTCCTATTGTATTCTCTATATTGATAATAATCTATATTTTCCACAATTCTAAAATAAAATAATATCCAACATTCTTATATCAATATCCATACATTGAGTGTAATGCATAATATTTTAATAGATTGAAAATTTGTGTGTGAGTCAATAACGGTCCTTATTAACATTAGGATCATATTAGGATATTTAGGTTTTTTTCACTTCTGGGAGGGCTTTCACACCTGAATAAAGAGACCACTTAAATAAAGAAATGACTTGACTGAAAGAAATATCTAAACCAAATCAAAGATCAACTTAATGGCAAATTACAAAATTCCATTTTACATAAAAGCCAATGTTAACAACCACATAATATTTGCTATTTGTTTAAAGTTTCTATAAATTAAACATTGCTTTATATAGAGCAGAAACTAACTTGGTTGAAATAAAAATTAAATTTGTATTTTGTAGTGCATTCCATTAATAATATCAAGAGATAGCTAAATTGAAATAATATATTTTTCTAATGCTTTATTTTTATATTTTGTTTAAAAAATATAAATAACCAGCTGCAAAACGTAGAGGGGTAATTAGAGAATTGTGTAAATACGTCCGGTCGAGGGAATATTTTTTTGTTGCTAAAAACTGTTTCTTGTTTGGTCCGTAAACGGGCAGTTAATTTGATTTTAAAACCTGGGGAGTTTTGTAACCCCCTCCCAACTCAACACTTCGATAATTTTCCAAGCCGAAATTTCATTTGAAACTCTCTCTCCCCCCCCCCCCCAACCCTTCACCCTCGAAAAAAGTAGGTAATTTACAAAACTGGGTAAAATTACGACTTTTGTATATAAATTAGCTGCAAAGAGAGGAGGGGGCAAAAAAGAGAGAAAAAAGAATTGGAGAGAGAGAAAATTAAACAGGGTAGGGTACAACTGAAAGCAGCAAATCGTAAATAGTTGGGGGAAATTCGACGACAACCTCGCTCTTAAAGTTCCGCTTTTCATTCTGTTTCATTTTCTTACAAGAAACTGAAACACCCAAAACTGGACTTACAAGTAATAACAGGAAGCATTGTTAGTTCACTAAATAACCTTTTTTCTTTATTTTATACAGTTATATCTTTGTACCAAAATTGAGTCAAAAATCTTTTACGAAATTTAAAAGATTTAGGAAAACAATGCTATGGACTATGAGTATTTGTTCCTTTATTATTATTATATTATTATTGGTGTAGCACAATCACAAATTTAAATTGTAATAAGTGATAGCGATATTACATAGGTTATGTAGCGGGAAAGGCATGAAGAAAAAGTAGTACAGTGACAACACTTCCTTAGCAGTAAAATAATTATAATACAAGCTAAATAATGGTAAAGAAAATTAATATTACTTTTAGAAATAGAAAATAAAGTTTAGAAGTAGATTATAATTATTAATGATTAAAATAATTATAATGAGATGATATAATATGAGAGACAAAGATATATTTACAAAAAAAAGAGATCTCTAGGTCACTTCCTCTTCAAACGTCTTGGTATGCAGTTGCTTGAGATGAACTAAGAGGACAGGAGTTGTACTAGAGGATTATGATGGAGGATATAGATTCATGAAATTTTCTATATCGAGAGATGGTTAGATTTTGGACAAAGGCCTTTGTGGACAAAGAAATTTTGGATTAAGGTTAGAATCATAGAAAGGAGTATTGATTATCTCTTGTAAATTTAGCACAGATCAGTTCGCCATAATTAAGAGACGGCAATTAGCGTAATACAACCATTCATCTAAATTTAGTTAAAATTAGAGAAGTCTTACGGTGGTTCGCAAAAAATGTTGAAAAAAAGGAGATAAAAAAAGTTCTCAATGTCCCATCTGTTTCGTCTTACAGTCTGTTACGGATTACAGTCAAGGAATTTATGAAATCGAAGAAAAATAAAATATATCCATCAGTTTCCTATTATATTACTTAGTAAGGATTAATAATTAAATCTTAGTGCACGAGGAGAGTAAATGACAAACAAATATCGTGTCGAAATTTGAACTTCTGAACATCTGTCCTGCTTGGTTTAAACTAAGAAGTTGAAAAAGTTAGTCCAATTAATTAATGTTCACGGTGATGTTACGATAAAAGTTTTTAAGAGTAAAGTACCTTCGTTTTCATAAATATTTACTTAAAACTTTTCAGTTTAAAACCAAGCAGGTCTGATTGATGCTCAGAGGCTCAAATTTCAACTCGAATATATATATTTTTTTTATTTACACCGCAGTGTACTCAATTCGTGGACACACACTATATATACATATATACCTATGCGACTATACATAGTCTGAACATTTCTCAGTATGGAAATGAATTTGATTGTGTGGAATCAGAGGATGCGGAAGGATAATGCCCCCAGGAAGCATGGTATGATTATACGCTATGAGGGAACCTAAGGAGAATTAATACAGTGAATGATGATTTGATGGCAGACTCCCATGAAAGGGCCGGATCATGGTTCATCCATATACATGAAATATGGATACAGAAAGCTTTCTCCACTGTTTTTCATGCCCCATTTCTCTCTCCATTATCCACCCATCATCACGCTTAAGTAAATACATTATCTTTAACTGTCTATCAGCACTTAATTAAACTGCTTTTTTATTCCATACACTTTTATAGTAATAAATAAAAACCATCTTAAGGAAAGCACTTTCCCAAGAAAATATGCACTTATTCAATCCCATAGAGTAATATTACAATATTAGTTAATAATTATTCATTCATTATAAGTTTTCTTTGGCTCTTTTCTGTTTGTTTAGACATGGTTTTTTGTCGGTTTAAAATAAGGAAATAACTTGCTTCTTAGCTTATTGAATTTCTACCTCATGTTATGAAGCTATAATTATCTTATTGCAATAAGTTATTATAGGTACTATTCAAATAAAGTTAAATTACAATAAGTATGCCACATAGCTTCCTAGCGTTCTAAATTTGACTTGAGACCGACAAACTAATAGACAACCAGGAGATCTAACGTGTTTTCTGATGCCTGAACCGGATTTGTGTTTATTCTTTTTTTTTTTTTTTTAATTTTCAAATTTTCAATACAACATTAGATCGATATCAGAATCAAGCGAGAGAGAGAGAGGACAGAACACTCGATGCGATCCAGTCTGAAAATATCAGGACAATGCCAATATATAGTTTCGGCGTCCAGTTATTATAAAAATAAAAAAAATAGACTGCCAATTAGTGTGGCACATAACTTCCTCGCATCTTATCATGAACTTTATTGTTAAATTTACATTAACATTATTGTTATATTACTTTCTTGTTATATTGTTTTTTTTTTCTAAAAACTATTTATAGTTTTAGCGATCTTTAACACTTCATAGCGGTGTCGCTGTTGGTTTTACTAAAAAATTGTATTTTAAAAAAAATGTTTGTCTCATTAAATAGATGGTTTGAATTTTTTCCCGGCCTAAAATTCTAATTTTAAATTTGAAGTTCACGTTTACGTGAGCGTTGCGCGTGAACGCATGGACGGATAACGTTGTCCAACGAACTCGTCCTGGGCATTGGTAAAATGAACGTGTCTACCAAATTTCATTTAATTCGGTCAAGAATTACTCAAGTTATCCTCGGACGTTTCAAATTTCGTGGACACAGACCGACAGACAGACAGAAACGAGACCAAAAATGATCCCTGATGTCTGAAACGGATTTCTGTCTTGGAATTTTTAAAATTGGAGGCATAAAACTTTTTCATCCTCAAAAGTGAACACAATGCTTCCGTTACCTTCGGTAAGCTCGGAAGCAATAAATAAATAAATAATAAACTATACAATTCAACTCGTTCTAAACTTTCAAATAAATCAAAATTATTTATTCATCCAATGATTGTATTTGATAGTTATTCCGGGTTTTCATGGTGACCTTTATTTATTATTCAACAATTTATCTAAATTTACTTTTTCAATAATATCCGAGGCGGAGAATCAAATCTTAAACATTATAGAGATTTTAATTCGGATAATAGAGATTTCTTTCGGATAAAGTGCTTATATAGTTAGACAATAATTATTATAATTATAATTTTTTAAAAGAAAATCGTCGGAAACGTTTCCGAGCAGTTATTTCAACAGAAACTTATGGGGTGGTGCCTCAAATTAAATGATGAAATTAATTTATCGATTTTTTGAACGTGGCTGTCAATAATCTACTACAAATCGCTTAGACTCCACGCCCATTCACAGACTACAGACGATCGAGAGATTTTTCTTTTTCTTTTTATTAAATTTTTAGACTCAGGGGCCCATAAAACGTGAAATCAATAATAAATCCCAAAATCGAATTTTGCTGTCACAATACAAAAAGTAAAAAATATAATTTAAGTAAATGTGATGGAATAAAACCTTTTGAGTTCACTTATTTTATAAACCTAGAGGATTAAAAATATACCTAGGTTTTTACATTCTTCTAAACATTCATTAGTAGACTATATGTATTAAAGCGGTTTGTAGTTAACATTAAACTAGTGAGCAAGGCTGAGTTGTCCGCAATGCGTGTATGTAATGCGGTGTTAGTCTAACCTACTGAATTCCAGGCTTACTGTTCTCTGTATGGCGAGCTCTGTATAAAGATAAACTAGATGGCCTGCGGGACTGGATGGTTTTTGCTCGTCCCCGTAACAGGTGGATTCCGGGCATAGTCACCAAGCTGAAATGACCTCCGTCCTATACAGCCTTTTAACTAAACTACACCGTTTCTACTTTATAAAATATCCTGACTGCCCTTCACTGAGTTTTAGACTTAAATCCATTTTCTACTTTCTCAATATCCATAGTACAAATGAGTAGAAAGAATTGAGATGCTGCAAATCTATTTTGAGATTTTTATTTAAACGTTTGTCCGATGTCCCCCGAGTCCTATAAAGTTGTTTTTACAAAAAAATGTCTGTCTGTCGTCTAAAGTATGGATTTAATTATTTATAAATGCTTTATACAATAATTTTAGACACCAACCTATTTTCTTTTTAGAAATAAAATATGACCTTACAAGTATTTTTATTTAATTTAATATCGGTTTGGATGTTTTTAATTTATTTTGTACTTTTTTTAGTAATATATTATTGAATTGTGCTACACAGTCTACCTCTGCTTTTAAGTTAAATAAATATCTTAAAATATTTACATTGCTACAAAAAAGAATATATGTAGCTATGAGTGTTTTGTGTGAGTGTGAAACAAAAAAAAAAAATAAAATAAACTAAGGCTTAAAATGAAAAACCATAACTTGTATTTTTTTNTATTCAAATAAAGTTAAATTACAATAAGTATGCCACATAGCTTCCTAGCGTTCTAAATTTGACTTGAGACCGACAAACTAATAGACAACCAGGAGATCTAACGTGTTTTCTGATGCCTGAACCGGATTTGTGTTTATTCTTTTTTTTTTTTTTTTTTAAAAAAATTTTTTTTTTTTTTTTTTTTTTTTTTTTTTTTTTTTTTTTTTTTTTCATAAATGTTAATATTATACTTCATACTTTATGCATTATTTTTTTCGCTTATGTCTTTTCATTACAAATATATATATATTTCCCTATGATAGTATCATTTATTTCCTCCTAAAAATCGTAATAGAAACAAAAAATAAAATGTGGTAATTTTATACCGTTAGGAACACAATATTCAAAACCCTGTGATGGGCACACCGGTTTTTAAGATGGCAGAGAATTTATAGATACAGTAGAGAATTTTGAATTGAGGCTCGCTAACGTAAGTAGACTGGACTGTTACTCCACTTTAAAATATATACTATATACGAGAAAGTCTTTCCTAGTTTCCTCGAAACAAAGTTATTTGTAAATATAAGGAAATATAGAACGTCTAGAAGTGGTTGTGAACGTTTGCAGCAGTTATATACAATCGATTAGTCCGTAAAGGCTTGTAAAATGAGCCAACTAAGCTTTATGTTTTTCAGTTACATTATCTCTTTTTTTTTCTCCTCTTTATGCAGAATTATTTTAACTTTAGAGCCAATAAAAAAAGATTTTATTCGAAACTCCTTTACAACATCGATGTCTAAAGAAAATATTTTTTTATTCCAAGAGAGGTTTAAGTTATGTGGCATTCAACGAAGAAAGTGTTACATATTTTCTCATTTTCATTTTTCATCTCCATCTTTTATAATGATTGTGGGATCTGATCCAAAGATATAAATTGAAGGAATAAAATACGTAACTAGCCCGATTAAACCCTGAATTATTTCATCACTTAACTATTTTTTTTTTTTCTCGTTGTACTATAGGTGTCTAATTATAAAGTGTAATAGTTTGTTTATGTTCCAAAATTTCTTTTCTAATGCTATTAACTAATCACAATTAGTTAATAGCAAATTCTAATTAATCACAAGTAGAATAGAAATGATATTACAGCTTGAAAATAGGGATATTAGAAGACTGTTTTATATAAAGAGATAATAAGGGGTGTTAGTGTGCCAAATATATAAAAGGTTAGTTCAAATAATGGTGACACAGGGTGGTGCTAGAAGCATGCAGTCACTTAAAACAAAACTATATTTTGAGTAAATATCGAATCAATTATTATATTATTTAATTATATCAATTAATTGGAAAAGCGTAAAGGGTTCTTAATTTCAGTGTATAGTTTGACTCTTTCTCGAACAATAACACGTAAAAACATCGGTCTGGACAAAATTCGTCCTCACATCACACAGGTTCATTTGTGACAACTGTAAAGATTTAGGAATTTTCACACTTTAATACTTTAAGATAGCGGCCAATATAGTGGACGGCTAAAAGAATTGCATGACTTGTTACACATATATAGTTTTAAAGGTCTCACGGAGTAGGAAAAGAATATGGAACTATTTTTAGAAATAAAAATCATTTTTTGTCGGAATTTCAAAAACAAATATGGCCGAAATGAGGGAGTTGAATAACATGTTTAATCTCATATGGCATGTAAAATATCATCATATAGCTTATTTCAGGTACATTGAATATGTTATTTTATCTCGGAAAAATATTTCCTTACAGCAATAATCAAATATGGCTAATACAAGAACATAATATGATATTTTCTTAGCGAGTTCTTTAAGCATCTAGTTACTAGGTTAGTAACAAAGGAGTTAGTTAGGAAATACATACCTCAAATAGACTATTTTTGTTTTAAAAGACGGACTTGAATAAATACTAAACAACCTCATACAATGATGGAAAACACCAAATTCAAGGTTGTCACTTTTGAAGCGAAGTTTTTACTCCTTTTACCCCTTTTATGCACTTTGATTTCACACAACAACTATTTTTGTTAAACAAAATCCATAGAGCTTTATTACAAGAGAACTTAGTCTCTTTATTTAAAATGAAAAATGTTTAACCGGTAGTTGTTTACTTTTGTTTTCGATTTTCAACAAAATCAGATGTATTTTCATCAATATCTCGGAAACTAGAATCCGAATGAAAACGAATCGGTCTTAAATGGGCTACATATCAAAATCATCTGAACAGTTTTAAAGTTTTTTTTTTTTTGTTTTTTTTTTTCATGTTTATTCAGTTTATGTGGGGGAGACGCCAAATTTTAGACTAAAATTCATTTCTCAATTTTGCCTGGAATGATGAATTTTCTTAATATGGATCTCAATTATTGTTTAAATCGTCTGCTCAGACTTACAGTGAGATTTTATCTTATTTAATTTCATTTAATTTTTATTTTATTTTTTTTACGTTCAACAGCATACAGTATACAGACATTTATTAAAAAACACTTTATTGGACTGATTGTGTAAATTAAAATCTCCAAATCAATTTTCGCTCCATCTTAATATGTTATCACTAAATATATACTTATGTATCTGATGAATTAAAAATAATACATAATGCTTAACCCAGAGCAGATTTCACTAATTATAATAATAATATACCCATTTTGTAATCATTTTAAAAATGGTGGGATAACCTTTAAATCCTTGAATAACGCCAATTCATATATATAGTCTATATAACTTAGTTTCTCGTTTAAATCAATTTGTTTTATAAATCATCAATTTGTTAGATCACCGCTATAAAATAAATTTAAATTATTTTACTCTATTTTAAATTGAGAGCTGATGTGCTGACACGCTAACCTTAAATCACTTTTAATTATTATTTATACAATTTTATAAGCCTATTATATTATGATATATTCAATTGTATAAGCCCATTACACTATATATAAAATTTTATAAGGCCATTATATAATATATACAATTGGAAGGCCCATGTCATTCACGGGCAGTTGCACCTCATATTATTTATCCTAAATTTTACTCAGCATTTATTTTCTAAGAGAAATGTTTATTCCGGGTTGACTTGAAGTACGTCTTTTATTTTTTTTATTATATATATAGGTATATATATATTATTAATTATAAGTGGGGGACTCAAGTTTCGGAATCATTGCACAAATTTATTTAAATATTTATTCTGTGAATAAAGAGAACCGTGTTTATATTTTCATCTTATTTACAGACTGTTATATTTTGAAGTCCCTTAATTTTCTCTCTCATCTCCTGGCTCCTGGCTATGCTTCTTTACACTAATTAATTACTCATTCATTAATACAAAGTATTAACCTAATATGTCTATGTATATACATATAATGTTTGTTTATGGCTTATTAAAAAAAAACTTTAAGGACAAAACCACAGAATAAATATAAAGATGATAACCTAGTATAATTGGTAAAGTTTCTGATGGCGTTGGATTTTTATTAGGTATATTAAAAAAGTTTAAATTGTATAGGGCATTGTCATCTAATTTTATACCATTACTAATAATAACGTTTATTTTTCATGTTCTATCCTCTCAAGGGTGGAACATAAAAAGGATGTGGATTACTACGAACATGAGTGTACCTGAAATACAATGTTATGTCATGACAATGGTCGTGGTATGTAAACCTGACTGACGAGAGAAGAACCTCTTCTCGAAATGTTGCGAAGTTTTAAGAGCAGATTAAAAAAAAGTCCAGTCATGCACCATGACTTAATGTGCGAATTTTCAAAGAAATCTGTGTATTATTGGCTAATGATAATATAGAAAAATTTTGGTTTAGAATTTGGATGAGTGAAAAAATAATGTTTAGGTAAACACGGGTAAAAAAAAGTCAAAATAGTATTTACCCTTCATGATGCACATCATTGGAAAGCTCTTTAAGAGTACAGTAATTGTTGTTATGTACACTTTTATCATATTGTCGTATAAAAGGGGGGAAAATGAAAAAAAACATGATTTTATGCTATTTTTGACCCTAAATTATCAAAATGTGACCCCTAAATGAACTCTAAAATTCTGGCCGACGAACTCATCCTTTCTTTTAATATTTTTGGCATTTTAAAATTTGTTTGAAAATTTTAACGTGTGTGACATCATGCAAACAGACATGCATCATTTTATTAAATGAATGAAATTATCTAACCTTGCTTCAATTTGAAATCGGCTAAATCTGTGGGTGGCTAACGGCCCCATATTATAAATTTGGAATTCAATACCTGCATCGTTCTTAAGTGAGTTTCTTACGATGAGAAAGAATCACTTAGTATACTAATTGTCTGTTGCTAATGAAGATCTTACATTATTAATATTAAATCTGGCTTTAAATTTCAATAAAGTAGATTTATTATATTGCTGTTAGCTACTAGTAGTAGTGATATTTATATAGCTGATTAATCATTAACAAGTAGAAAGTTTATTTCTAAAAATAAAGGTTATTTTGAAAATACCGTTGGAGTTTTGACTTTTCATCTTGAGTATTATTTGAGAAGTAGATTTCTCTCTCTTAGCTGTTGGATAATAACATTAAGCTGATTTAGTGGCTGCTTTTGGCTGAGTAAACTTTAGAATTAGCAGCTCCGAGGGTGGATGTAGCCTCGACTTCAAGATGGGTTGCAACTGAGGTAGGTTGGAGAACTCCCCTGCGGTTCGGTAAGGATCTGATCCCTCGACAAACTGAGGACGCTAGTTCAGCCGGTTTACGCTTTTCAAAACGTCTTGCTGATAAAGCGCCAGGGAAACCTTGCCGTGGAAACTTTCAAAACCAACTAAATATGAAGAAAAGCGATGGTCGAGTCCATTCTAATTCAAACACCGCTCAACATTTATATTTCATAATCTACTCGGAAAACTACTTACCTCCTACAAACTCACGTACTCATTTTAGTTTTAAACATCTGTTAACATTAAATAAATTTTATTCGACTAAAATACAAACCAAGATAACTAGCCAAACCATTTTTATTATTCCTTCTTGTCCTTTAATGTCCATCTTATTAATCCAAATTCATTTATTTAGGACCAATACATGATTTGCACCTAAATTTTAATGCTTTATTTAATAATTATGGATCTTCATTAGCAACAGACAATTAGTTATGAGTAATTCTTTCTCTTCGTAAGAAACTAACTTAAGAACGTTGAAGGTATTAAATTCCAAATGTATAATATAGGGGCCGTTGCCCACACGCAGATTTGGCCGATTTGAAGCGAGGGTAGTGAATTTCTAACGCTAACTACCTGATTGAAAAACTCAGGCTGACAATTTATCAGTTTGTAAGGCTAAGTTTATGTAGTGCCACTGAAAGGGCCTTACGATGATCTTTTAAGTCTCCCATTCAATTCGATTTATAATAAATTAGGCTTTACGTTATATTTGGTGGATATATAAGGTAGACTCACCCACTATAACTCAACCCTTAACTCTATTACATAAATGATTAATAAAAAAAAGTTTGCATAAACCAATGAGTTATCCATCTCACTTAATCTAAACTAGTTTTACAATTAGTATTGTTTTTTTGACACTCAGATTGACCAACCTATGTGAGGGAAGAAAAAAAATCCCACAGGCCACCAGGCCTGTGGGAGAGAGGGAAATGCATAATTTGTTTCTCAACAAAAGAAGGTTATTTTACTAGTTCTACAAAATCACGATCTTTTTACCTCATTTTTCCACTTAGATTTTCACTTCTTATTTACGAATATGTTTTGAAATTTAATGAAAGAGTTAATTTCCTTTATAGAATCAAGAAATTTAATGTCGGTAATGAAAAGTTATGAAAAGTGTAGGCTTAAAACTACTTAGACGAAGAATTAATTTACCTGACAGATGTTGAATTGTAATGAAAGAAAGTTTAAGAACCTTTGTTAATTCAGTTGAAGTTTACATTTTAATCTATCAATATTTGAGTACAGTGTGAAAGAAGTAGTTATTATTTTTCGGTAAATAAACAATAAACTCTATTATTGTTATATAACATGGAAAACGATAACGATTACTGAGTTGATTAATTTTCTGTCTAAGTCTTACTTTGTCAGAATAACTTAACAAATTGAAATGACGGGTAGTTACAAACAAAATTCAAAAACCAGTATAATATTTAGTGTATTAGAATTATATTTAAATAACATAAAAAGTGAATAATATGTAAAAGTGAATTCAAGCGGTGGCGTGGAGGTTATAAAGTCTCTTCGAACGGTTACCCTTTAGGTCAGCGCCCCTCCACTAGAGACATTTTTATTTGCCTAGTTGGCCCGACCTTCTAAAATTCAAAATCCAACGCTCTCATTGGCTCCTTCTCTATTTTCCCGCGCTGTCAAAAAACAATACTAATTGTAAAACTAGTGTACAAGGAATTTGGTAACCTTCCTATCAATGTCATGTATCGATACATAGTTCCTATTCACGTTAATTCAAATTTAACTAGCTAACTAGAGTGTCTACACAACTAGAAGATTAGAATGGAGTAATCTAATCTAATAGAACCTCTATGTAAGTCTGCAGCTGCTTTTATAAATTCTTACTTTTCTACCTCAGTAATAATTTATTTAATCGAGTAGTGTCCCGACGCGACGTCGGCGACGACTAACTTCAAAATGATTTTTTTTTTTTTTTTTAAGCCAAGGCAGCCACGTTCATTAAAAATAAAAATAAATGTTCGTTTTGATTTATTAGACTTCAAATACATTTATCACTTATTTACCATTTTCTAAGTATAAAATTAAGCCCGTTTTAACGGCTCGTTTATAATATTACTGGGAATTTTGATAAGTCAAAGGTAAGCTTATAAAGAACCTATTTTGTAACTATTCTGTTTTTAACTATTTTGTAACTATTCGGAATGCACGTATTCTGATATTAATATTTATATTATGTATTATCATAAGTTAGTTAATTTTATGATTGAATAATTTTGACAGTTTAATAATTATTATTATAGTAGGGGTAAGTGTAAGTTAAGCACGAGTTTCTCGTGCGGGATACACCATTATTAAATTAAGTGTACTTTATTAATTCATTGTTTTGAAATTAAGGAAAAATCTACAATTTGTAGAAAAAATCAGAGTGGAAACCCAAAAATATTTAACATTTTAATTTTTGGAACGGATTTAGAGAGTAGTTTTATTGGGCTTGGACAATAAAAATGCATTTTTAAGCATCTGTTTAAAAAATAGTTTAAAAGTTATAGCTGCAACAAAGATTTTAATGGCCGCCATCATGAAACAGCTGAGGCGATAATGCTGGTTAACGATCTCGTCTTATTTCCTCAATTACCCACTGACCCTTAGTGAGTACCGAGGGCACAGACTTGTTAACTTTATTATAACATAGTAAAAAAAAAATAAAAAAATAGTGTTAATATATTTTTCAATTACAGCTTATTAATAATAATAAGAATAATTATTATTCAAATAATTATTCTGGTCCATGGTGAAAATTGATTAAACCAACCAGAATAAAATGAA
>KZ651676.1:153329-169918 GCA_001010745.2 Gerris buenoi | reverse complement strand
CCCTCCACTAGAGACATTTTTATTTGCCTAGTTGGCCCGACCTTCTAAAATTCAAAATCCAACGCTCTCATTGGCTCCTTCTCTATTTTCCCGCGCTGTCAAAAAACAATACTAATTGTAAAACTAGTGTACAAGGAATTTGGTAACCTTCCTATCAATGTCATGTATCGATACATAGTTCCTATTCACGTTAATTCAAATTTAACTAGCTAACTAGAGTGTCTACACAACTAGAAGATTAGAATGGAGTAATCTAATCTAATAGAACCTCTATGTAAGTCTGCAGCTGCTTTTATAAATTCTTACTTTTCTACCTCAGTAATAATTTATTTAATCGAGTAGTGTCCCGACGCGACGTCGGCGACGACTAACTTCAAAATGATTTTTTTTTTTTTTTTTTTTTTTAATTTTAGTTAAACGTTTTTAGACTATTAAAGTAAAAGTAAAGCCATTTATAATTATAGAGTATTCTAATCTATTGTATTATTATTTTAACTAAACTCTTTTTTTCTTCAAATAATTACTAAAGTTTGTCTCCTTTTAAGGGAATCTTAAGCATACGTCGTGTAGCTTTACCAAGAAACTATGTTAAACTATACAACAGATTAAGCCAAAAATAGAGACGAAAATGCAAAAAAATAGAGAGTTGATAATTAAACTATTTAGCTCGGCCCCGAGTAAAGTACATTTTACAAATAATTATTAAGAAAGGAGAATTCAGCAACGTTGCTGAACTTTCCACCACCACAGGCAAGACTTTTTCATTAATTGAATGATAGATTTGAAGAAACCAGAGGAAAGAAACAACGGGAGCCGATGAAAACTTTGATTTTCCAGTGCTTGTATTATAAACCTTGTTTCCCTCTTCTGGATAGCGTACGTTTCTCCCATTTGAAGAAACCGGCGGGAAATAAAGAGCGGGAACCAATGAAAACTAAGTCTCTAGACGCGAGTTATTGTCCTTTAACCACTAATATTTTTCCTACTATGAGCATAGCAGGCGGGAAAACATTGTCAATCATATTACCAAATATTCTAAATTTCAATAGATAAAGCTCACCTTCAGAAAGCTTTTTAGAAAATAAAATATATATAAAATATATAAAAATAAAATTTTTACAAAAATTGAATATTTTAGATGAAATATATAATGTCTTAGTCTAATCTGTCATTTTATAAAATTACACGGCAATGTAATATAAAAAACCTAATAAACAATAAGACTTGGTTTCACCTATTCCATGATATCATAATTAAGTATGTATTGTATACAAATATAAATCGGTTCTTTCGACTTTATTCGATTGAAACAGCAGTGAAATATAATTTGAATCTAACATCGATTTAATTTAAGGAACGGTAACGTAGAAGCATTGAATATAGATTACGAACCGAGTATGTGGGTTCACATTTTCTAAACACATCTACATTATTCGTGTAATTTGGCACAATATAAATATGAACTAATTATTATAACATGTACAAAAAACTTACAAACTAAACTAAATAGTGAAAACATATATACGAAAGTCACTACGTACCTTGAAAGCGCAATTCCATTTAGTTGGCTTTACCACTGAATACATATTACTTAAGCGTCGTTATTATGAATTATATACGTCAAAAAACGTTAATTTATATTTAATAGTAACGGCAAACTAATATTTCCGGCAAAAACTTAAATTAAAACATTAAAACGATAACTGAAACTAAGCGCAATAACTATATTAACAAAATGGCGAAAAGAATAAGAATACCGAGGAATAATAATCTTTGCAACATGATCACTGTTGCCAACAATAGAATTAAATGTTCTAGAATAATTCTTCTTTTTAATTATTTTATTGAAATATTTCTCCTAAAAAGTAAAGAATATTTTTTAAAAAAGAAAACAACACTTTAATATTTTTTTTGTAAAAAATAGGTGATACGTATTATAATCGAAGAAAATAAAATATTTCGCATGCAGGGGGTGTCTAACCTTATTTTTGGATCAGCTGTTCGGCTTTCTTTTTGTTCATTTTTCGACGAATCTACTACCACGTCACCAGCTTCGTTTTAAAAAAAGTTAAGTTCGGATTTTTTTTTTTTTTTTTTTTTTTTAATTTATTCGTTGTAAATAGAGTCGAAAAAGGCAATTTAACGGTTGATATTTTTGGAATGTTACTCTAAAACAACAACTTCGTCTACAAATACTTTATTTTAATTAATTATTGTGTTCTCTTCTCGTTTATATTTAAGAAAGTGAAATTGTTTAGATTATGGATCATTGAAATTATTTTTTTTTTTCAAAAGTACAAGTAGAAGGATGTTAGAGGATATCAAAATATCTGAGGTAAGCAATGTTATTTTAATATTATTAAATTATCTTACGTCTATCCAATGAAAATGAGCTATTTATTTAGTAAAGTTTAATTTATTTAATAACTAGCTCAAGTATCCGGCGTGACTCGGGCTTACGCATTTATTTTTCAAAATTGTCAAAACTTTGATCTACTAGGGTTAGACAATTTTATTAGTCAAGAAGCAGTATTGAATTTGGGAATCAGATGTAAAAAGTAAATTTCGTCTTAAATGTGATTAAATTATAATTAGGGGGTGGGAAAGGATAGTAGGGATGTTTTTTCGAAAAAGCCGCTCGATTATTTGATTTTTTTTTTTTAAATTTAATGTAAGGAAGAGTAACTTCTATAAAGTCATAATCCTAAAACAATCACTTGGTTTTTTTTTAACGACGATTTACATTACTTAAATTAATTTATTTCAATTGAAAGCGAATAACAAAGTAATTTTGTTTTCTCTAGTTTCGGTGGTTAGAACAATTGATTCGGCAGAAACAATTATTCATTTTGTACGAAAGCAATAGCTTGGTTTTAAAAACCATATTTTTGTAACACATATATGTATAATGATAATTGATTATTATCAATTAGCATGATATCCAAGCATGTTTACACACAAATTTGGAAATTGCAAAATAAGATTTTTTTATCAAGTATTATTTATTATATTGCTAATAAATTATTAGCATTTAATATTATTTTGCTCTTATAAATAAAAAAAGATAAAGGACCCAACCATGAATATTGTTAACTAGATTTTTTTTATATTAACTTCGTACCTATTTAGTACCTACTTAGTATACAATATTATTATTGATATTGATATACAAGTATTATTAACGCCCACAAAAGTTTTTAAAAGCTCAAATAATAATAAAACAAACTTTAAGGCACTTCTTTAGTTTGTAAATCCGTTATAAAAAAAACAACGGAGGGGTGTAACAATCTAAAGAAGGGGAACAGAATGTTCTTCTTTAGATCATTACTCCTCTTATAAAAACATAAGTGTGATATTCCTTTGTCCAAAAGTACATTGGACTAAACATCCCTTTTTCTTTATACTTATTTAGACTGACATTTATATTTTAAAACGACATAGGGGAGTAGCAATCTAAAGAATTACCAACTTTACAATAGTCGGTGGTCTTTTTAAAATAAAATGATCATGTTTACTGTTAGGGTTTTATACATATTATTAATTAATTAATAAGATATAATTTTAAACGTAATTGAATTAAGGGAATTAAGTGAGAAAGTGACAGAATTATTATTGACATCGGGAATTTAAATATTGGCTGCTGTAGCTTTATGTCAAACAACTAATACTTTTTTTTTTATTATGTACACATTTATAGATATTAGTACGTAGAATAATATACTTACTTAACTTGTATAAGAGAAATAAATATTAAAAATAAATATTAATTGTAGTTAATCACTAAAGATAATAAACAGAAATAAATAAATCGTCTACTTATACTCTAGTCAAGAATATTCCCTTTTTAACACAAGAATAAAGATTTAGCAAAAGAAAAATTATAATAAAATTAAAACCGGATGCGTTAAAACGATCTTTTCACTGTTAAAATCCACGGAAGACTAAAGTCTTGTTTTGAAGAAAAGACATCTGTCCCCCCACCTGGTTCAACCCTTCCCACTTTTATATGTTTTTCAAGAGAAATGGAAGGATTTTAGAAAACCAAAGATAAAAAAAAGAAACATTACTTAGTTAAAAAATCAAAACAAATAAAGCAATATGGTTGTTGACGATTCTCCTATAAAAATAAGGGGGAGAAAGTGGTTCAAACATTATAATGTAGAGATTTATAGACTTCTAGGAATCAGCCATTACAAAACCCATTACATGTTTCATCTTAACTCTTTTATTTATTTTTTTTTAAATGTAATATTAAAAAAGAGGATATTATAAGATAATTTCTTATAATTCGAAGAAACAAACAGCAATTAATAGAAGATTATAACAATATCGTGTAATGAAAAATAAATATTTTATGCAATAACAAGAAAGACGTTATATTATATTATAAACGCTTTATATTTCAATTATTTTAATGTTTTGCGTTCGATTTTTCATTAATCTTATATTTAATTTCATTTATTTCTCGGAAACAGAGTTTTTCTGGGGGAACGTAGTTTTTGGGTAGGAACCCCGAATTTATAGCTAAAATAAATTTTTAATTTTACTTTGGAGTATGATTTTTCTGAATTTACGTCGATTTTACTGAAATCGGCACAGTAGTGATGGCTGCAAGCGTCTGCACGGACTACCACTAGAGACGACATTTAAAAAAGAAAAAAAATAAATAAAAAACACTTTTTTGGGCTTAGGGGAACTCGTGGAACTGCGACGGAAACGTGTAAATATATTAGATGATTTTAAAACACTTAAAAGTTTTTTTGGAGGTTTATTGTGGCTAAACTAAGGCGTATCGACAAGCTGATTGCGCCAGCGGTAACTGATTTTAAAAGATGTACTATTTCGATCCTTTGACTTGTTGTCAAACCATCATCGGTGCTTCGTTGTTGAGCATTTTTTTTTTTTTTTTTTTTTTTACTTTGAGCTCTTATGGCGTCCGCAATTGTTGACCGATTTAATTTCCGATTGGAGTGCTTAAACCTCAAACTAATCCTCTTTAAATCGAGTACATATTTATTATTTTATTAATTTGTCATTTGTCCCAGAACTATTAATTATTTACTTTTACTGATGCAATTGCTGTATTGAGAGAAGAGAATATTAATTAAATTAAGGCACCAATGGTTGATGATTGTACAATGAGTTCTCAGTCTAATTGGTTTAGACTAAGTTACATATTTTTTAGCATTTATTATTATTTAGAAATGTGGATCAGAATTGCAATAAACACAACTTTTTTTTTCTTTTAATTAAAGGAACAATTATTGAATAACAACGATTAGTTCAAATTGTAATAATAAAAAGATAGTTTATGCGGAACGCCTTGCTATTCTTTTATGGATATTAACATCAAATCAAGGATTGCAAAAATAGAGAAGAATTTAATATATTTCATTAAGGTATTTGTTAAATGTTCTTATTTAGAAACTTAAACTATGACTGTAGTTCATATTCGAATAGGAGGTTAAATTAATTCAAACGGTTAATGATATAAATCGATTGTTCATACCTTATCATTGCTAGTTCAAATTTCACAAGTTATATAATTATTTTTATCTATATGTATTATCAGTTTAATACATTTGGGAGAATAGCACAGTTATCTTGGTAAATCTAACCGAACATGCAGTTTGGATTATTTAGTGCTCTAGTTTGGTTTAGATATCGTTTCTAATGCTAGTTTCTCGGCAATGAATATCAAACTCATTTCAATTATCGTTTATTTCTTCAACCGGACATGCAATCTTTCCAAAATGTTAATGTTTCTTGTAAATGCTTTTTAATAACTTTTTGAGTAATTTGAATATTGACAGTAGTAAAACCATGGCAATAAACCTAAACAGCTTTTAATTAAAAATATTGAAACTAAACATAATAACATAATTATACATTTTGTAGCATTATAGATGATGGATGTGATATGTCAACTGTTTTTGACTTCTAATTTATATAATATAGACCTCGTGTCGAAAGTATTACATTTGGACTAATATAGAGTGCTATAGCATAAATGCTATAGTAAGCATGGGGTAAATTTACCCCATGCTTCCCGCGGGGTTAATGCTAGGAATTAGTGGCCATATAATAGTGCTAAAATATTGGATTAAATGGTGGCCGTCATTAAATAAATTACCTCATATTGTATTGATCTTATAGCGGCTGTACACCAAGTGCGCCGGGAAAGGTCGGGTTACGGTAGAAGTGCGCCAGCCCCTTTTTTTAAGGGTACGGTCGAAGTGCGCCGGGTTAATCCCATCTATTGAAACAGGTAGTCCGCCCTCTAACTATCTCTAACCACCTTCCGAAGGACTAATCGTTGTCAATATTCCCATATACTCAATATAAAGCAGTTGGAAGTTACTTTTACTTTTAACAAACTGTTCAGAGTGATATGACAATCATTAGCAAATCTCAGTGCTTAGGAGAATCTGTAGAATATTCATAATAGTAGAATAGTCTCGTATGAACAAAATCTATATTGAGCCAGAAAATACATTTTAATTTATAAATATTTAAAATGAAAAAATAAAAAAAATATTATAAAATCAGAATAAGTTACCATTTAAACTGCATAGGGAATTCAAGAAATTTCAATATGATCAATATATTACAGAAAAAAAATTATTTTATAAATATTAAAAATTACATAAATGTGTCACACAGGGCCTAGATCAACTTAACATTAAATGTAATATACATATAATACAGTGTCTATATAGGAGAAATATATTAGAAAATAATAATCATAACATAATACAAAACACAATTGATATAATCCCAAAATCATCAAGAACGGAAAACTTGTTGGAAGGAAAGCGGCTTCTATTAGGTTATTATTTTCCTGTAAATATTTATTAGTTTTTGCAATTTTCCATGAGAGATTATAGTTCTTTAAAAATAAAGGATTTATCCCATTCTAAGCTAAGGTCAATCGTTAATCACCATCCACAGGTAAGTAATACCATTCCTTCATCCTTCCGCTTTTAATAATCCTACGTTACTGACCTGTTAAGAAGCTCATACCCTATCAATATTTAGTATGCAGGCAACAGATGAAGATTACAGAACTGCTATAATCCATTCGGTAGTGATAGATTTCAACTTAGTCCCTAATTTTGTAGTTTTTTGGATCCCAATTTCCGTTCCCCTACAAAGCAAAGTTCTTTGGGTTTAGACAAGGTGAAAGAAGGGATAACCCGGCCTTATCTGGTCTCACCCTTCAGACCCTTTGAATAAGAGGCTGGCGCACTTCGACCGTCACCTTTTTCTAATCCTAAGGGGGGCTGGCGCACTTCAACCGTCACCTTTTTCTAATCCTAAGGGGGGCTGGCGCACTTCGGTACCAGCCCTTATAGCATCAAATGGCACTAACACTCATAAAAGCATTCAGCAGTACGTCACCATATTCTTCATTCCTTTTAAAATTATAATATTCAACTTCTTCGTAAATTGCAAATACTTTTTAGGGCAGACACCCGTGCCCGTATTTGAACTCATGAACTTTTGCATCTGAAGCGCACATGCTACTATAGGACTGCAAAGGGATCTGTTTCAAGGTCATTTGTAATATATACAAATAAAGGGGGTAAAACAACATGTAGTGAGAATAAGCAAACCCCCTAATCACACCCTTTTCTATCCTTTTCCAGCACAAAGTTTGTTAAGTCTTATTTTTCCTCTAACCTTATTACACGCTCATTTTAGTACGTACCCTACTCTTTAATAGCCACTAGATATGATTATTCACAAAACTATTTTAATAATATAGAAAGAGAAACGAAACCACTGAGTACATTTTAATACATTGTTATTTATTTATTATATTTTTTTTGAATACACAAAGGTATTTTTGTACAGAAATATAAAAAAAGAAGGAGCGTAATTATATCAGTGAAAAGACCGTGAGTAAATTAAAAAAATAAACAAAAAAAGATAAAAATCTTGGACTTTTTATTTCCTTTTATTACTTCCTCCAACCTCTCCATTCTATTCTAAACTTATCCCTCTCCAACTACTGTTTTTTTAACGTGAGCCCTTGTAAAATATAAAATTTTACGAAAAGTAGAGGAAATTCCTTGTAGAGCAAAACTTGTAGTCATTGTTTCAACTGGTTAACAATACAAACAACATAAAAAAAAACTTTGTTTTGACTTTATCTTTTATCTTAACGGAGTACTATCTTTATTTTCATTTCTCAATTGTAACACAATTATTTTATTTGAACAAAACAAAAAAAGAGGGGGAAGATTTCATTTGCATATTTATTTTTACATTCTTTATTTAGTGGCAAAAAATAGAATAAACTTATAATATATTGTTTATTTTAAAACGAAATATTATCGTTATTTAAAATATATTTTCAGTAATAGTTGGATTTATAATACATATACAGAATTGTAAATAAATGTCGAATCGGCTGTCGAAATTAATTTTTAAAACATAGGCTTTCTTCTAGGTAGTCTTTACTAAATAGAGGTTCTAGTGAAATTTCTAGTAAAACTTTGATTATAAGAGGTTGACAAAAAAAAACTGCCAATTTGTGTGGCACATATAGCTTCCTCGCATCCTATCCCCATACTTTATTTTTTTATTTGATTTACTTATTGATTTCTTTTCTTTTACAAGCCATGATCGTCTAATTGGTTTAATTGTTTCCCCCATTTTTTTTTAAATTATTTTTTACACGAATTAAAGTATCAATTTATCAAAAATTTAAAGACCGCAGCCATAGTTAAAATTAATCTGGTCTATCCTCATGTTACTTTCGATAAACTAAAAAAGTACTTTTGAAGCTATAGGTGTAAATAAATGTATGTTTGCGTGCATCGGAAGAGAAACAAATAGGCGAAGAAGGTTGAAACTTATATGGGTCCAACAATGGGCTAATTATGACCTACCACCCCAAAAAATTGGACGTGTAATTTTTAAGATATGTTGGTTCGTACGATTTGAACGACAGACAAACAGACAAGCACGGAACCAAAAATATTTCCTGATATCTGAAATGGATTTCTGTCTTGAAATTTTTGAAATCGGAGACCTAAACTTTTTTCGGTAAACTCGGAAGCAATAAAAGGTTATTGCTTTTCCTAAACTTTTTTTCCAAGTAAAAGAGGTACAAATTTTATACCAATTTGATAAAAAAGCCAAAAAAGTATTTCTGAAAAAATTAATTAAGCATAATAACAAGTGCGTTATTGAACGCGAGAAATTAATGTAACACATAGCACAATAATTGACAGACTATTTTAATTGTATATATTTATATGTATTTGTTATTAAATTATGGGTCTCCATAGTAATGGCCACATAAACTTTCCAAAATTTGACTTATTACTCCCGGAAATATCATTGGACAACAGAGATGTATAAATGTATATTCATGTATTAAGGACCTGTCCTTATGTTTTGTATCAATAATTCGAGGGTAAAATGGNGTTAAGTAGTTTACGCACCACGTATTAAGATTAAAAAAAAAAAACACTTATTTGGGTTCAAGAGACCTTAAACCGTGTAAAGCCATCAAAATCAATAAAATATCGACGCCATCTCAGTAAGAATGTAATGAGTGCAGTGAGAATGTAAAAAAATTAAAAACTTTCATGGCACAGTCAACATAAGTGTCGAATATAAATATTTTAAATAAATTAATAAACTTTATAAACAAGATATAATCAGGACACCCACACTTCTATAAATCATTCATACATTGATCATAGAGATCATTTTAAAGTTATTTATTTTGAAACATTTTTCTTGGCCTTTATCACAAGCTCTGCTAAACAAATAGATGTATAATTAATTCAAATTAGTTTATTATTACGAGGAAGTTAAGGGAAAAAATTATAATTTTATCTCATTATTTTATAGAGATGCGAAAGGTAAATATAAATAAAGTTTAATTGATTATAAAGCCTGTAAGTTATTCGCTTTTCAATCAGAGAATTATTAATTAATGGGGGCTGAAGTGTGAGTGCACCTCGCAAATTTGATTCAGTCGTTGCCTCATTATACGGGGGGCAATGTAAAATTCACAGAGTGAAACGGGTATGATTTTACTTACCGCTCCCCTTTCCTCCTTTTCAACTGATTAGTATAATCTGCGTATAATCAGCTATCCCTCTTTACCTGCTGATTATTTAATTAATTTCATTACCCCTCACCCCTCTCTCTAGGATGAAGAGAATTCGAGGAAAATCTAGATCAAGGTAGAGGGGGTAAATTAAATAAATAAAAGTGATTGGAAAATAAATTTAAATTCTGGTGAGTGATTGAAAGTGACATATTTTATTTATTTTTTTTTAAAATGTAATATTTTTTTTATTTAGATTTATAAAATTTAAATAATCCCAAAATATAGATTGAATCGAAGTTGATTAATTTATGTTATTTTAATGTTTCGCCGACTTTTCAAGTAATAGTTTACTGAAATGAAGGTGATCAAGCAAGTAAAGGTGGTGACTAACACTAACTAGTTCATGTATCTCACACGACTAGTTCAGTACACTGACGATGATTGTAGTCGAGACCGGTCAGTTTTTTATTTGTGGTTTATAACAATGTATTGTCTAAATCAATTAGTAATTGTGTTTGCTATTGGAGTTCGTAAAGAAGAATACAAATAAATAAATTAATAAAAAAAACAAAATTATTTCCAGAGAATGGAATACATTCATTAGTAATATCGTTTAATTTTGACATTCAGACCTAATATTTGTTATTTGGCGTTGTCTTTTGGTTAGTATAAAAGTAATTAACATGCAATATCATTAATTGTAAAAGTTCGTAAGATTGTTTTCTTTGATTAGTTTACTTCAATAGTTCAGACACATAAACAATTCCTTGAAGTTTCTGATTTATTCAAGTCATTAATTGTAAACTGTATGATATAATTAAATAATTTAATATAATATAATCAGAATGTTGTTACAAAGTTTTTATGTATTTGATGTATTCATTTTCGGTTTTCCCATATCTTTAATTTCCATATGAGACGTAGGGACCCGATGCGACGCCCAAAAACAAGGTATAATTTGATTTGCCCCTTTCTCCCTCCTTTTAGTATACATATGAGACATTTCATTAAAAAGTTAAACACCCCCTCCCTTGGCTCACCGGTCCAGACTTCCCCCCTTCTCTAACCAAAATGAAAGCTTGATAGAATACATTGTTTTCTCCCTGTGACTCGAACTCACAACTTGTCCCCCTCCTTCACGAGGACAAAACCTTAACTTTACTAATCTCCTTATAATCTCATTTCAAAGTGGATTAGTAGGCAAATTTATTTTGTCCTTTTTTTTTCTTTATAATTTTTTTCTTCATCAAAATGAATTTTACATTGCGAGTAGAAAGCAGTGTAGTGTTTTTCATGGCATGTCAAAAGAATGATAAACCAGAAATTTTAAAGATTTTCCTTTTCCTCAAAAAAGCAAATAAAATCATCATTAGGCTTTTAAAATAAAGTTGCACACTTTTTAATCAATTTAATTTAAGTAAATGAATTTTAAATTACTACCATTTATCAAGCTCATATTATAGTCCAGTCTGCAAGGAGTTATTAATAAGGGTTATATTAATACATGAGATGAGCACTTTTACTTTTAAAGATATAGATTTTAATAAAACATTATTGTTTAAAAAAGATGTTTACCACATAACATGGTTAGTCCAGACCAATTATTATAAGACCATTTTCTCTCACTCCTTCATACTTTTAAACTAAATTTTAAAAAGTGTTCTGATGAT
This sequence comes from Gerris buenoi, assembly GCA_001010745.2. Taxonomy (NCBI): domain Eukaryota; kingdom Metazoa; phylum Arthropoda; class Insecta; order Hemiptera; family Gerridae; genus Gerris; species Gerris buenoi. Next base: position 158,173 of record KZ651676.1, on the reverse strand, counting down.
TTTTTAATTATTGTTTAAATAAATAAATATGTTCCAATAAATAAACCTGTCGTTTAATGTAAATAAATGTATATGTTCGTGTTCGTGCCCATGTGAAAGAGGAACAAATGGATGCAGAAGACTGAAAATTGTTTTGGGCCATCAATTGGCTAATTATGACCTACCATCTAAATTTTAATTGACCGAGCGTAGCGAGGTCTCTGTTTTAACTCGACCGTTTGGCATTTCGTCTGTGTGTCTGTCTGTCTCTTAATTTTTGTAAATCGACTGTCTTTGCGAGGGAGGCCGCAGGCCGACCGAGCTGTGGTGTGGGGCGGGGGTGAAACTTCATTGTCCATCGAATGGCGGAGGGGGGGTAAACATTTACTTAATTTTAAGGCGCCACGGCAAAAAACAAAAAAATAATTATACCCTTCTCTTGATTTTCGGAAAAATTTCGAGTTGCTAATGTCAAAATCGGTTAGGAAACTTAAAAATCGCTTGACCAAATATTGGGTATGGGCTATTTTAAACCACTCCATAAGGGTGGAAATCGACCCTAAAGGTTGAAATAGGGTGTTTATTTTTGTACTAATAGGTGTGTTTGTTGCAGAGACATAAAGTTTTTTGGAAATTTCAACTTCAACCTTCTGTAACTTTGCCTATTTTTGTTTCTTAACGTTCGAAAGGGTTTTGAAATTTAAGTAAAATTGTCCTCTTTAAGGGCCAGTTTAAAACGTAGCTACGACGATGTAAAGGACGTCTTCCATGGGTAGCCGCAACCAGAAGGGGGGTGGTACGAGTTCGAGAGAGGTATCGTTGGAAAGCTCTTTGAAAATGTACCACATGTGTGCAAAAACATTTTCGGAAAATCGTACCTATGAGGTACTTTTGTACCCTTTTATACAAGTTGGGGTCCGGGTAGGGGATAGGTTGTCGCACTATATGGCTAAAGCAGGGTGTCCAGCAATAGGGTATTAAACAATTCCCTGACTTCTCCCTGACTTTTCCAGGTTGTTATGTTAGGAAAAATTCCCTGACCTATAATAAGTCGTTAGCATAGTGATTTGAATTGAATTTTAGTATTTTTTTAGGTCTGAGTTTAGTGACTCAAATTTTTTAATTCTTGTTTTATCTGCTATACATATTTATTTCATGATTGGTTTTTTCTAGTCAATTGTAATGTTTTTGTTCAATAATTATGTTAATATAACTTCTACTTCCAACTTTTTCTAAATGTAAGTTTTAAATTATGTGCTTTCTAAAAAAAGCCTTTCTTTTATTTTGTGTTATTTCACTCTTAACTGCATCTTTGTAAACTTTTTGTTTTTTCTTTTGTTTTTCATCCTTTGATGAAGGTTTGAATCAAAGCCAAACGTCGGGTTTTTTCAGTTTGTTGTGAGTGGTGTGACATTTTTTATAACCGAGCCTTAGGTTCTTTAAATTTTGTATTATATATACAGGGTGTTTGGTCGAAGATGTAACAAACGAAGAGGGCAGATTCTACCCATCATTAATCATCAAATGATGGGTAGAATCAGCCCTGAAAGCGAATAATAAAAAAAAACAGATTTTCATTACCTAAGAAAATGGAAATTGCACTGCTGGTTTGCAGAACTTGTATTAAAAAAAAAAAAATCTGAATTTTACAAAAATCTAAAAACATAATATGAGAGTTGCATATGTCTTATTATTATTAGCCTTATTATTATTTTTTATATACTCGTAATATTAACAATAAAGTAAGTGAAAAAATTCCATGTTTTAAATTAAATTCCCTGATTTTTCCCTGACTTTCCCAGGTCATATAAAATTCCCTGACTTTTCCAGGTTTTCCAGGTCGCTGGACACCCTGTAAAGGCTCCGAGGGATTTTAAGACTCGGAAATTTCCTTTGGTGAAAAGTTGCGCGTAATAAAACTACAAGGAACTGTGAAGTTTTCGTACCCGTACGTTTACGGGTTCGGGTACAAGGGTAGTTTTAGTACTTTGGCGTCTGTACGGGACCATGAGAAATTCAAGAGCAAAAAAAATGCACCTTTCTACTCGAAACTATATAGGTTCTATCGCCTTTGTACCTGTTTTGATAAAAATAATTTTTTATTTGTACCTCTGTGGGTACTTTTGGTACCGGTTTGGAAAAATCGGTCGAAAAACACCACTTTTTACTTTTTTTCCTGTACGTTTGTGCTTTTATTAGGATCGCGATGAAACTCATATGCGGTATATAGGCCTTTTTAGTAGTAAAGTGTGCACGAAAGAAGGACTTTGAAATTATAAGTGTACCCCGTGCCCCGTGCAATAGGGGTACAAAGTTGGGTACCTTTGCTTATGGTAAATTAAAAATTATTAGTACCCTGGCATGATTGGTATCGTTGGAAAGCGCTTCAAGAGTACATTAAAGTTGTGCAAAACAACATTTTTAACTTTTTAACGTTACAGGTAATTTTTATCAAAAAAACGTTTTTTTTCGTGTCAATTTTTATCATTTTTTCACGTTTTTCTTTACGGTTACCGTATCTCCTCATAGGAATCAATACGATTTTGGGCTTTTGAGTCCAAATTGGGTACTTAATCGTGCACACGCCAAAGAAATTAAAATTTTATTCGTACGAGTACTTATCGAGTTATGGTACATCATAGTCCGGGGTACATAGGGGGTACAGTGGTGGGTTATTTTCGGTTATTTTTTTTTTATTTTATAGTAATTTATATGCGCTAATTTATTTGGTTCAAAGAAGTACGAAAAAATAATTAATTTTTACCCTAATAACGTTTTTAAGTTGTAACACTCGAAAAAAGTTTAATTTATTTTTAAATTTCATGAAAAACTGAAATTTCGAAATTTCAACTTTGAGCGTTCATAACTTTCGCAATTCTAAACCGATTTCCATTCTGATTGCGGGGTACTAATTTCACACTCATGCTCTTTAAATCGAGTACTTATAACCTAAAAAATAATCGTCCTCTTTGCTGATATATTGAGAGTAAACTTTTTTCCGTTTGCCGTAATTTTTCGGTCACGTGACCAAAAATAAAAATGCCCTAATTGGATGTAATTGGTATTTTTGGAAAGCTCTTGGCAAGTACATTATTGTTGTTATGTGCGCTTTTTCAAAATTTTAATTTTTAAGGGGGGCAAAACGTAAAAAACTGTAAATTTGCCGGTTTTTTTCGTGTTTGCTTTTTATTTTATTATTTAAATTGAAAGAAATTGGTATATTTGGAACGCTCTTTTAAAATGCAACAACTGTTGTTATGTGCACTTTTGTCAAATTTTACTTTTTATAGGGGGTAAAACATAAAAAACCGTTAATTTATCTGTTTTTCCGAGTTGGTTTTTAGGTTATAATTTAAAATGGGCTGAAACTCATATGGTATTTAGTACTTTATAGTAGTAAAGTGTACGTGAAAGGAATACCTGAAATTTATAACTGTACCGGGTACATGAGGGGTACAAAATTGTGTTCTTCTCTTTAAGAAAAGGTAAAACTGGTAGCATGCCGGCCATGTTTGGTATTGTTGGATAGCCCATAAAACTTAGTTTAAAAAGGTTACAAATGTTTATCTAAAAAGCCACGTTTCAGACCCTTTTTAACGATAAATAGTTTTTATGAGTTTTTATGTTATTTTAACGAGCGAGGTCTACTGTTCACAGAACTACTAGTAATATCAGACAAAGACAAGTAGGTAGTTTAGATATATCTTGGTTTGCAAAAATTGGCAGACCGACAGACACGGAACCGCAAATGTTCCCTGATGTCTGAAACGGATTTATGTCTTGGAATTTTTAAAATCGGAAACGTAAAATATTTTTGTTCTGAAGAACGATCACATAGTTAACCGGGGTAAGCAGGGAAGCAAAATTGAATAAATCTAAAATAAAATAATGCTAAATAAAGCATAATAGATTATTTTACATACATTTTATATAATTATTATTTAATAGATTTGTAAATTCAGTTATTGTCGTCTAGCATTCTAGCATAGTTATCAATTAATTTATTTTTGGATTTATTTGTTTTTCTTAAATGCTCATTTATTGTTCCATGATTTTTTTTTTTATATGCTTTAAATTTTTAAGTATTGGTCGATTAATTTTACCACAATATCTTATTGCTTACAGCTTCAGCTATAAGCATTCTAACGCTGTTGAGAATTGGGCTATATAGCTTATATTATGATTTTTTTGTTCAAATGACCGGAAAAACATGTTCTAATATTGCCGTTTGAAATTTATACATACTGTAAACTATAATTATGGTCTAAATATAGACGCTGAATACGTCTTCTTGTTGGTCACACATCTATGGTTAATATTGAAGCTGTTAGTAAGTTTATTTATGATTCAACGTAGGTTGGCAGTGGACTTATTCCTCCTTGTATTAGGTTGGATGTTTTTTTCTCACTAACAACAGAGAAGTGTAAGGTGTTAGGTAGTTGCTAAGAAGATGCCTGTACTCTGTCTAGAAGTAGGACTGTGAAAGACTAATAGACTCTTATTGAAGACAAAGAGGTTTTCTTAAAGAAAACTCTATTAGTTCAGAATAACCTCGTGTCTATTACTTTTTTCTCTAACAATTGTTTATACCTCAGAGACCCTTTCTAATTTTCTTTTACCACGCTCCTATATCTCAAACCTTCACCTCAAAATAAGCTTATGTACTCGATAATTAACTTAATATACCTACTTATTAGGGTTTTGTAGATACTTCTCAAAACCCTTATGCTGAGGGTGATGTGTCCGTCCGTCCGTCGCTCTTTGGTTCATAGGGCCCGAACCGTTAAAGCGAAAGTGCTGAAATTTGGAACACTGGTGTAACTTTTTGACCCAACCACAGGAAAAATATACAGGAGTCCATAATT
>KZ651676.1:119813-131127 GCA_001010745.2 Gerris buenoi | reverse complement strand
ATATATATATATATATATATATATATATATATATATATATATATATTACTACAGTAAACTTTCTTATATACCTATTTCCTATTACTTTACTTGTCCACTATACTCCAAACTAACTACAACTACTCTTCTTAATATTTTTTTTTTATATCTCCTACATACATGAGGTTTTCATGAAAAAATTGCATGAGCTCTAAATATGAAAAAAAAAAAATAAATAAATAAATAAGATTAACGAAGAAAGTAGATTTAATACGATCACTTTTCCTGCAATACGTGCTAAATCTACACTTTATATCTATCTTGTAAAAACTGTAAATCAAATATATTTCATTGTCTATATATCTTTAATAAAAAAGAAAAAAAAAATAATATAAAGTTAAAAAATATATAAAAAGATCGTATTATATATTTGAAATAGAACGAACGCGAGATATCAGCCCTGAGGCGCAGCGCACCGAGCCGGGGGCTGGAATGAATCGAGGGGGTTGATTGCTTCTAGCCGGGGAGGGTTGCTACACTAGCGCCGCATGTACGTGTCTACACAAACTAGCTCGACGGTACTTTTTAAAAAAATACCACCGCAGTCTTGTTTTCAAGATCTTCTGTGGTTTTCATGGTCACCACTTTTACAATTTTTTTAAAGTTAAAGCTAAAATAATATTTTTACTAGCATCTTTGGTTTTTTTTCTAAATAATAAAATGTCCAATTTATAAATAATTCATTCTTTGGAAGCTTTATATTTTATTTTTATATTCAGAAATAATAAGCTCTATTTAATCTTGAGATGTATGCCGTTGTCTACTTATTCTCGTCAAAAAAGTTAGTGCATGGATATAAAAAAATGCTATGGATAAAATAATGCTTTATAAAATAGATATAAAAAATTTATTATTGCTATTAGAGGTTGTATCTAATATAATATTATATTGCTTTCGAGCTTACTGAAATTAACGGAAGCATTGAGATAATTCTGAAGACAGTCATTTTATTATGTCTCTGATTTCAAAATTCTTGGACAGTAATCCGTTTCAGACTCCAGAGAGCATTTTGGTCTCGTTTCTGTTTGTCGATCCACATTTTTGCGCTCTACTAAATCCTTTTTTTACAATCCTTTTTTAGTATTGTAAAAACTACTTTTACAATACTCATTAAATTTGGATGGTAGTTCATAATTAAGTTCATTCCATATTCTTTTTCAAAATATTATTACTTTAAAAGTACTCGTCCGATTTTGAAGACATCTATCAGTACGGTCTGTTAAAAGTAACCCACAGATTTCACGGTCCAATATAAATTTTATCAGCCTGAAGTCTGGGCAAATTATTTAATAATAAATAAAAATAATTACAAGATCAAAAGAACTTTTTATATACTACGTTTTTAATTCAATTAATTCATTTTTTATTTACTTGGTTTACTTATTATTTTTTGCTGTCATTCAATGTTTGCCTCTCAAAAAAAATCTTAAATTTGAAATCTGTCAAAATGAAGGATTGTAAATATTGGGGATATGACAAAACAAATAAAATAGCATGCGGATTTTTTCCGAACTAACTTTCCATGCAGCAAAGTTGCTGAAAAAGAATTAAATTCTTCTGAAAAATTACTAAAAGCATTAAAATAATGCATTGTCATCGTGTTCTGAGCTGTTCTGAAAGTTTCAAATGTCTAGCTACTCGGGATGTTAGTTAAAATTCGATTGTAAGATTTGTACCGGATAAACAAACAAACATACAAACAAGCAACCAAGTTAATAAAAACGTAGTAATAAGTACGATCTCACTAGAAATCGAAACAACAAAATGCAAAAGAACGCAACGGCCGCAGATCAGAAAAGTATTTTTCCAAAAAATATCCGTAGGAAACACCTTACCTTACCATCAGAATATATTTATTAATACATTATCTATTTCTGTGTGGCATGTTTAACCAAATATGTGTGTGCCTCTGTAAGTATATAATTTATAAGTTTCAGCGTCTCTACAAAAAATGGAAATATAAATAACTAATTTAATTTGCTTATTTCATAAATATGGAAAGCCATTTGGGAGTAAATGGGTGATTTTAATATTAGGAAATTCTCCATGGTTAATTTTTTCTCTAGTAAACCCAGGTCAGCATTGTGAAAAGGTTCAGAGGTAAGTGCAAAGAGGACGAGGTTTTAAAAAGTTCATGAACTGCATTCTCTCCCAAACCTGGATTCATTCCGTGAAAAAAAAAAAAAAAAAATTGGATTGATTTCCTTAGCTCAGAGGGGCTGGAACCCTTTAGCAATCTAACCTGTTCAAACCTTCACTATTTTAAACCCTTCTAAATAATAAGGGATTCCCCCCCCCCCCCCCCCTAGAGATTTTTTTATCCTTATAAAGCCCTCTCACTTTCAAAACTTTAGATTTTTCTTTCACGTTTAAAGCACTAGGATTAAGTCCGTAAGAAGACGGGGAAGAAATTACTTGATTCTTTGGAAATTCAGGACTAAAGATATTTTGGATAAGTATTCTTAACATCGAACTCTTGTTTTTTAATATATCTCGAGATATATTCTTTTTTTTCAAAACGTTCTACCTTAAAAAAGGATCAAGAAAAATAAAGAATGCTTTGAATTGTAAAGTGAAAGGAATCGTCCATCTATTTCTCACCCTTAAATTAAATTTAAAATCAGGACCCTTTTTCCTCATTCAAGGTGCTGTAATTTTTCTTGTCCTTGTTTCAGTGTCATGTCCTTTATCCTTCATCCTTGAGTTGACCCCTAACTCAAATAATAAAGAAGAAGAAAGAGATAAATATCGGGTCCTTTATTTTTCTGGAAGAGGGTAAACCAGTCAACCTTTCACTTTTTTACAGCCAAATTATTTCACACCAGATAATATTACAATTTTTTTATTTATTTTTTTTTTTTTCACTGTTAGAAAAAAAGAAAGATTATAATTCTTACTAAAAAGAACAGATTAGTCTCTCACATCAATTAAAAACATGTTTTTTTTTTTTTTTTTTGGGTGGGGCGAAGCTATTTTCTAATTAATTTTATATCTACATATATATTTTTCTTTTTTAAATCTTTTTTACACTCAGGGGGAAAGAGTACCTTCTGAGTCTAAATAAATAAAATAATGTCTATCTGGTGTCTTTTCAGAAGACTGTAACGAGTCAGAAGTCAAATATACATTATACATACTGCCCACCATACATATTAATACTGTATATTTATAATATGTACTAAATATTAAATATATAATGTTTCTTGATAATTAAACAAAATTGGACGGTTAATATTGCATGGTTATAGGAAACTCAACATTTTTGGAATGTAAGAATGAATAACTCTGATCTAGCTACATTTTGTTAAATCTTCCCGGACCATAAACTTAAGGCCCTCATAAACGATCAAACATTTTGCGCAAACCTGATTTCGGACAAATTTAGGCTATACAATTCAAAAATCATGTTTGCGCAAACATCAAAAAGCCCCACACACGGCCCAAATGTTTGCGCAAACATTTTGAATCAACTAAGTAATTTCAGTAAGGTGATGAAAGTTGATTTCTCGGAAAAAATCAAGTTTCTGAATTAAATATCAGCTATTGTGCTATTTCGAGAATTAACTGACACATTTTCCTGTGTTTAACCTATTTAATAAAATGACACGTTTTCAATAATCCCAGTAGCGTACGCAGAAATTTTTTTTTGGGGGGGACCTAACCTTGAGTGACTATATATGCGGGTTTAGTATACCCTACAATTTTCATAATAGATTGCAATTTTTCCCCTTTTCAACACTAATTTCAATATCTATATTAAAATCCTATGAGATAATACCTTAAATATTACATATAGAGGCTGTAAAACTTAAAAAAAAAACTTAGACCCCAATGTATGGGGTTTTAAATTACTTGTAGTAATCAATACAAAACAATGTCACCTAAGAAAATAGTGTGCTTCCTCGCGTACTATTTCGTATAGTTTAATGATTTTATAACCTATTATTATCAAATTTATTTAATTTTCCCCAGTTTTTTTTAAATCTATCTAAATTTGATACTATGTGATCGTTCTAAAGAACAAATCTGTCAGTCTCCGAGTTCAATAAATCCAAGATAGAAATCCGTTCCAGTTATCAGAGAAATTTGTTGTTCCCGTGTGTGTCTGTCTCTCGCTCATTTTTTGCGAACATATCTTAAAAACTACTCGTACTCGTTCGACTTTAATGAAATTTCATGAAATAATCATAGCATAATTAGCCCATTGTTAATTGCTGGTAAATATATTATATCGTGATATAGTGGTACTTACTCTCTTGAGGTCTCGGAATTTCAAATATCCAGTGACTATGGTCTGGTCTGGGTCTCCTGGTACTTCGGTGGGCAGAATATGGGACTCGCATTCAGAACCACTGTCCATAGAAGAGTCACCGCCCCCCATACTGCTGCCGCCGATACTCCGTGCAGGAGAATTGCACACCGAATCACTCATTATAATACCGTAATCACCGACAACAATGTAAGCAAACTTTTATAGAAAAAATTTATCAAACTAATAAAAATTAATATAATTTTTCTTTATTTGAATTTATTGCAAACAAAAACAAATAATAATAATAATAATAAATAAATAAAAAAGTTTTCACTTCANCATTTTTTGCGAACATATCTTAAAAACTACTCGTACTCGTTCGACTTTAATGAAATTTCATGAAATAATCATAGCATAATTAGCCCATTGTTAATTGCTGGTAAGTTTCAACCTTCTGCACCCATTTGTCACTCTGCCACATGTGCACACACATACATTTATTTACACCAATAGGTTTGTTCCAACAACACCTCAAACTAGTTCTAAACTAGTTTCAAACTGTACGACGCATGTGCATTAGCAAAAAACGTTCATATGTGGTCCAATGCGCATGCGTCGGACAGTTCCAAACCAGTTTGAAGTGTGGTTGGAACAAACCTAATATTTTCATAAGTACACGTCATTTATGATATTTGGCTGATCGTAAAGAACTCACAGATCGTCCCAGATTAATTTAAACTGTCTGAGCTCTTTAAATATTGCTAAAATGATACTTTCAATCATGTAAAAATCAAACAAATTTTGAAAACAAAGGGGAAACATTCTACACACAACCCTGGTCCAAAACAATAATTTGCTAATGAAATTCACAATCCCTTATCCTATCTTTTTTCCAATTGAGGGACATTCTAGTATGCATATCTTAATTCAATTCAATTTAAGCCTAAGTTGACTCGGGCTTAAATGTATTTTAAACCCAGGTTGAGCCGTCAATCGGGGCCTAATCTCAATTAATTTTGATGCATTTATTTCAATCGACAAAATCTGGGCACACCAGCAATCAGGCAGATTCATTGCACTTAATTTTATAGCCAAAATCCGGGCCTAGCTTTCAATCGGGCCAGTCTAGTTAACATATCCTAATTCAATTCAAGGCATTTAATTCCATCGCCTAAAAATTCCGGGCCCAGAAGACTATTGGACTGATTTAGTTTAGGAATCCTAATTTAATTCAATGAATCTAATTCCATCAGCACAAATAGGGGCCCAGGCGACAATCGGGCCAGTCTAGTTTTTAATAGTTTTAGTTTCATCAGCAAAAATCCGGGCCACGCTGGCAATTGGGCCGATTTAAATTAGGCTTCCTAATTTAATTTCATCGGCAAAAATCCGGGCCTACCCGGCAATCGGGCCGGTATTTTTTTTTTTTTTTTTAATAGTTTTAGTTTCATCGGCAAAAATCCAGAACCTGCCGGTAATGGGGCCAGTATAGTTTTTGTTTTTTCAGCAAAATCCGGGCCCAGCCGGTAATCGGGCCGGTATAGTTTTTTATTGTTTAGTTTCCTCAGCAAAAATCCGGGCCACGCCGGCAATTGGGCCGATTTAATTTAGGCTTCCTAATTTAATTCCATATTGGCAGGGGCCCTTGGGCCCTCCCCCCCCCTTCCTACGCCACTGATTAATCCTCTATGTTCACCGCACACGTCTTTAAACATAGCTTAACATTATTAACAAGTGGAATCGGTTTGACAAACTGTGTGTGTTAAACTCGTTCCCTTAGTATGTCATTCCACACTAAGCTATATAATATAATCAAGCGAAGTTTTAATTATTAAAGGTATGTGTAAATAAAACTGGGGTTTGCCTAAATTAAAATTATAACTTTTATTTAGGGAACATGTATTTTGAAATTATATTAGATTCTTTTTTTTAACGAGAGTTTGAACACTTCATTTTAGTGTTGTCTATTGATTAAGTATTATAAAGATGTCACCCTCCCAAGGACTGATCAAGTCATAAACTTTTTATGATGTTTCCTCTACTGATGTTGTCATCCCCATTTAGATTTTTTATTTTTTTAATAGGTATATTCAAATAATAAAACAGGGTTCCAAAGAAATGTTGGTCATACAAAAGTGGAAACTAAAAAAAAAAAAAAAGTTTTACTAATATCAGTTATGCATAAGTGAAAAATAAATAAATAAATAAAAAAAAAAAATTATAAATATCACTACATGATATTATAAAAATATGTTTCCAAGTTATTTCAAAAATATTATTTATTTATTTATTTAATATTTGTATATTATTTTTAAAAATAAAAAAAATCCAAAGATAGTTTTGCTGGACACTATTTGTCATAAAAATTCATTTGTCGAGTGAGAATAAGAAATTTTTGTACACTGTTAAAATTTATTTAATAAAATTTATACATCAAAATAAAATTAACAATCTATGAATATTGCGCCACTAGTAGTTATCAATATTTGCGGGCTTAGCGAAAGTGTGTTACTATGTGTTACACAAATAGTCGACAAGCAAATTTAACATACAGACCGGTTCGTTAACCAGCATTATCGTCAAACCGTTTCAAGAAATCTCCCATCTAAAAAATTGCTTTAGTTAATGACTAGAAAACATAGGGTATAATTATAAGAGGTATTTTCTTCTTTAACCGAGGGGAGCCTAACGATAGGTAACCTGGAGACCATAAACCACCCGTGGTTGAGAGGTTAGGTAGTTATCCAAATATTGATCCAAATCAAGGTTGTCCACCTCAAGTTTTAGTTAGTGAAGTGACTAACTAAAATTAATTTAATTTTTGGTCTATAAACTAATGATGTGCTCAGGAGCATGAAAATCACATTGTCCGTCAAAACAGGGACATGGCTGCTTTCCAACGGTCTGTTTATTTAACAGGTTATGGCCAAGCAATGTTCCGCAGACGAACTTTACCGACCGCATATTCTAGGAAGTCAAAAAAAAAAAACCAGAAAAACTCGTAAGCAAAATTCTACGAGCTTCATGTTAATCACACACTTTTAACTCGCTATCTTCTTGACTATTGCAACTTTTTTTTAGTTATACAGTAGGACCCCGTTATTTTACTACGTTTTTATTAACTTGGTTTCTTGTTTGTTCGGTACAAATTTTGCAATCGAATTTTAACTATAACATCCCGAGTAGCTAGACATTTGAAACTTTCAGAACAGCTCAGAACACGATGAAAATGCATTATTTTAATACTTTTAGTCATTTTTCAGCAGAATTTAATTCGTTTTCAGCAAATTTGCTGTATGGAAAGTTAGTTCGGGAAAAATCCGCAAGTTATTTTATTTGTTTTGACATATTCATATTTACCTACACTATTCATTTTGACGGGTTTCAAATTTATAATAATTTATGACAGAAAATTTACATAACGCAGTATATAAAAAGTTCTTTTTATCTTATAATTTTTTTATTTTTTACTCTTTCACATACGCACAAACATACATTTATTTTCACCTATATCTTCAAAGTATTATCTGATTATTATGAAATTTGTCTTGGCCGAATTTTCTGGTTAACGAACTTTTCCTGGACCCTTTATGTGACTATAATAAAATAAAATTATTAAGGTAGAAGAGGGCAGCTTTCGATTGCTATTTATTTATTTTTTTTTAAAACTTTTATGTCATAACTTTAAATTGTATACATTTTAAAACTTTTTTCCTGCATAGCTACTTAATAATTAATAAACATAATGTATTTGTATGAATGTGATGCTAAAAATAAAGTCGGTATTCTCATTTCTCTAACAAAATGCAAATATTCAAAGCTACCTCAATTGTGTAAAAGCTTTGAACAGACCTAGGTTTTGAATCATCAGCGTTAAATGAAATTAAGTTAAGTGTAACTTAACTTAAGTTACACGTTTGGTTTTTATTAAATCACTGCAGAAGGGACTTTTCGTTCAGTTGCCATTGGATAACATATTACTTATACAATCTAATGTTATAATGAAGTTAAAGAATCAAAAGAGCAATGAAGAAGAATTATTCTAACTAAACATGCAGTGCCGTAAACAAATCCTAAACAAAATAATATTGTACGTTATAAAATTAACAAAAAAATACATCTCACAAAATATATTTGAATGCTTTTAAAGTATTAGTTAATTTAAATGAAGATTAAAAGGCTTTCCATCCGTTTTATGCAAAACTGTCCCAATGGACATTTTAAAAAGTAACTGATTTTTCCCCCAACATTAATTTCACTCAAGACTATTGATAATTTTCGTTTTGATGATAATGTTGAGCATTTCCCATCTAGTAATAATAATAAAATACTTTCAACTGGAAAAGTGATCTGGAAAGTTTTAAAAATTTATTACAAATACACATGTTTACATTTTGTCGACCAAAAAACAATTAAAGCCTTTAGCTCAAACGTTAGAAATGATAATTGCACAATAAAAAGAACTTTTTATATAGTACGTTTTTTAAATTTCTGTCAAATAATAAATTTGAAACCTGTCAAAATGAAGATTGTAAATATGGGACATTTCAAAACAAATAAAATAACTTGCGGATTTTTCCGAACTAACTTTCCATAAAGCAAAATTTGCTGAAAACTAATTAAATTTTGCTGAAAGATGGCTAGAAGTATTAAAATAATGCATTGTCATCGTGTTCTGAGCTATTCTAAAATTTAAAATGTCTAGCTACTTGGGAAGCTTGTTAAAAATCGTTTGCAAGATTTGTACTGTATAAACAAACAAACAAACAAGAAAGCAAGCTAATAAAAACATAGTAAAATAAAAAAAAAAAGATATATTTATTTCTTAGAAAGGAACCATGGTTATTCCTTTTATTAGAGTATACAAAGCTGATTTATATTCAAACTGAAGCAAATNATATTTAAAAAAAAAAAAAAAACCCTTTTTTATCTGCCTATATCAATCTCTTATACAGTATAAGTTCAGAATACACAAAATTACGGTAGAAAGAATTAAATTTGCATATTATTTTGCCTTAATGTTCTAGCAGTCTTGACCATTTCTTCACTGTCATACCCCTGTTGTTTTAATAATTTAAATTTAAACGATTAATTAAAAAACTCTACATGTTGAATTAATTACACAATTAATTTAATAAATTTAAATCCATTAAAAATACTTTCTTCCTGAAACTGAATCATTAACTCATTTAAGACAAAATATTAAGCGTATAAAATGTTACTGTCAAGTACTTTAATGATATCAAAACACTTTTTTTATTTGAACAAAACAAACAAAAATCCTAAGGGTACTTTATGAATATCTAAAAATCCTGTTTACATAATATTTTGTTAAAGTACGTCCCATCTTAGAAAAAGGGTTTTTTTTTAATGAATAACTTACGAAATAGATCACCCTTTTTAATTGCTCTTCTAAATTTAAAAAGGGCACCTTTGATTAATGTTCCCCGAAAGAAAGTATATATACATTAATTTGTCACATATGTGATAAGGAAGATTAGAAGGTATAATGTGATATGAAGACGTCATCGTTTCAAGCCCTAGGTTCAACCCTTCTATTTATCACATTTTAACATTATATAATTTACGTCATATGGAATCTATTTAAGGTGAAATAGTTAAATAAGGGGGACAAACCAAATTAAATCCTATTAAGAGAAATCATTATGATAATTAAATTTGATTTATGGCTTTAGACTACTTAGATTTATTATTATTTCTTTTTAAGTGACTTATACATTAAGCAGGATAAGATTATTATAGCTTCCGAGCTTACCGAATGTAACGATAGCTATATGATCGTTCTGAAGAACAAAAAATACTTTTTCTCCGATTACAAAAATTCCAAGACAGAAAACCGTTTCAGACATCAGGAAATATTTTTGGTTCCGAGTCCGTCTGTCACTCAATTTTTGCGTATCTTAAAAACACATCATATTCATTGAAAATTGGAAGGTAGGCTATAATTAGCCCATAGTGTGTCCCATAAAAGGTTTCAACCTTCAGCGCCTATTTGTTTCTCTTCCACATGCGCACAAACATACATTTATTACACCTATATTTTCGAAACTACTCAACTGCGAGTTTTATGAAATTACAAGCGTTCGCCCCGCGCTTCGCGCGGGGTTCATGCTTGCAATCAGTGGCTGTATATTATTACTATTTTATATCTACTATATTATTTATTAGTACTCGAGATTAATTGAAACATAAGTAGTTAAAGTCAAGGAGAAATAATAATTGTATATATAAATTTAGCTACATCATATATAAAAGAAAACAATGTCGTTGAAATAATTTGCCACAATAAGGACTTCATTACAATCTAAAACACACAACTAATATTTAAAAAGTTGAGTTTATTTAAAAATTCGTTTAAATAAACTCAAAAATTCATTTAAATATAGTAAAACATGCGTGTCATTGAAGTTATACATTCATTTAAATAAACTGAAATACTAACTTCTAACAAACTATAAATCAGTTCATTCTAGTAATAATTATATGATAATAAAAAAATTAAAATATTCATTTAAATAAAGTAAAAAAAAACAACATTTAAATAAACAATCATTCATTTAAATAAAATAAAACATTTTCTTAATATATAATTTAACAACCTATATAAAAAACAATAATATGGTAATAAAAACATGAAATAAATAGTTAACATAAGAATAAAATTATACCTTATAAATGCCGGTAGTATATCAAAAAATGTGGGGAGGAGTGCAGTGCACGACGGATGCAAACGTTAGACTGAATCAGGCAGAGTGACGGAGAAAGAGAGGGGGGATTTGTTTACAAAGTGTGTTTACGCGGAAACTAATGTTTTATTATCTTTTACCTATCGAACAACATGCTTTATTATTTAATATTTGTTTATTCTTGTTTTTAACTATAACATAATAATAAAAATAAGCTTATAAAAATTATTACATATGTATTTATTAAAAACGTAAACAGGACGTTATTTACTGAACTTTGAATTCGTTTTTCCTTTATATATCTAAATTTCACCCT